>JAVKPL010012416.1:0-61356 GCA_032173675.1 Gastrolobium villosum | reverse complement strand
AGCACAGAACAAAAGAAGCAAAAATCAATTTTGTGCATGATACTCCAAGAAAAACAAGGATATACTTTGAAGAATCATGCTAAAAAAGATATTATCATGCTATTGAACAATATATGTTCCTACTAGCATATATAATAACATTTAGGGCATATTGCTAGAATAACACAATCAATAGAATATATAAGCATAGAAATTAAGTCTCAAGATTTCTAATTATCAGTTATAGAGCATTTAGAACACAAAGAGGGATAGAAGTCACCGTATTTGAATTCTTTCAATTTAGAATGTGACTCCTAATTATCATAAATATCCTTATACTTTATCAAGCTTTCATCCCTCTTATATGTTGGATACTTTCATGCTTTTCAAGTCTCAATTTGAATAGACTTATTTCACTTGAATACATTCTTGAAGTAGTTGTAATCCTATAATTCAAAGCACTTTTGGTATCCACTTTTGGATCCATAGGGGTTAGTCATTGATCATCAATTCATTATGCTAATCAATAATATCACACAGAAACTGAGCATAATAAGTTAAATAATCAATTTAGCATTAAGCACAAAGTTAATAACATTTCCACAATTTCCTTTTCATAAACCCGTAATCGTGTAGTTAAAACTGGGAATTCGTCAGCACTTCAAAAATTCTGAATTTTGGATATGTTATAGTACACATCTCAAGCTTTCTAACAAGATATAGATCATGTCAATCGGATTTCTATAGCTCAAGATATGACCAGTTAAATTCACTGCATTAGAAATAGAGTATTTAACAAAAAAAGTCACAATCACGAATTTACTGGAACAATGTACACATCCAAAAATTCTAAATATTTTTAGTTTTAAACTTGATTGAGCTATCTCTGTAATGCCACTGGTTTCATGGTCAAAGGATTTGTACAGCTCAAGTTATGCTCATTTTAAGTAAACTAGTCAAAAACAGAGTTTATGACAGAACAGCCACGTTCACGAGATTTCTGGGAGCATTACACTTAACTAAAAATTATGAAAATTTCCAGAATTAAAGTTTATCAAGATAGCTTTCAATGATCACTGGTTTCACTTAAAAATGATTTCTGTAACTCAAGATATGCATAAAACAATTCAGCTATGTTAGAAATCAACATATAAGTGAAAACTATAGATATAATCATGTGCCATTCATAATTTTCAACATTCAAACCAAGCACATACGATCTTATCCATTACCTAAGGCCTAAAGGATATATACCTCATATTCATTGTATTCACATGTAAATAAGCATAAGAGGTAAAGATATTTGATACCTTGGCCTTTGTAATCAAGTGGAGACTTTTTCTTATCCATTGCTTCTCTTTTTGGATTTTGAACCTTCTAGGTTCCATCTTGTGCATGTGAGAAGCTTTGGCTAAAGTTCCATTATTTCTTTGATTGATAATTCCATCATTGGACCTAGGAAGCATTTTCCTTGATGATTCCTTTTTCTCCTGACCTTTTTGTCCATAATTTTGAATAATTTTTTTCACACTGGAAATGCTAGAAGGACTTTTTGGTACCCATTTCATATTAGGTCTTTGAGGGTTAGGAATAGCATTTATAGAACTTTTGACAACCCAAACCAACTTATTTCTCTTGCAAGAATTTCTTCTATGATAGCACAAATGAGAAATATGTCCTACTTTACCACAATAATTACATATAATGTGTTTGCAAGATAACTTGTTCTTTTCAAGCTCAACTTTCAAATTTTTGGCTTTCTTTCTATTATCAGTGTCCAAACTATTATTTCCATAATCATTTATAGGTTTTCCTTGTACAAAAGTATCACTATTATTTTCATTTTCAAACATGGAATATGAGCATGTAGGATTATCAATTATGGAGAGTTTGGATGATAGTTTCTTAAATTGATTATCAACATCATTGTAATTTTTAAGAATGGTTGAGGATTCACAATTCAAGGATATGTCCTCTTCTTGAAAATCATATATATTTTTCAAAGATTGAATTTGATTTTCAATGAAGCAAATACTTTGCATAGAAGCCAAATTTTTATTTTTCAAGTTCAACAAGCTATCATTCAACTCATCATACGCACATTGCAAATTATCATGTGAAGGACTATGATCAAGGTTTATATTATTTACCTCAACTTGAATGTCATCATTGTCACAAAGAGGTTTTGAGCTTCTTTGATCACTTTTGATCCCTTCTTGAGTGTATTCATCATCTTTTTCTTCTTGCAATGAATTTTGCTCTTCTTGCTCTCTATATGCATCTTTATGCACAGAATCATCATTGACAAGATAGATGGCAATAAGAGTATCCCATATATCTTTAGCATTCATGCAAAGTTTAATCTTAGCATATGCATCATCATATACACTTTTTCTAAGCATTTGCATAGCCTCAAGATTGAAGACAAAACATCTTTTATTGAAATCATTCATGCATTCTTCTATTTTCAACGAAAAACCTTCATCTATAACATGCCACATATAAAGATGAATTGATTGAATAAAAACTTCCATTATTTTAACCCAATATTCAAAATCCTCACCATCAAAGAATGGTGGTTTATCACATTCAAAGCCTTGCATTTTTTTTGTTTGATTTAAAATTAAATTATATTGGAAGCCCCAACAAGGATCTTTAACTCTAGGTGGTTAAACCTCTAACTGAGCACTAAGCTCTGATACCACTTGTTAGGAATGTGGCTTCCATACTCAAGAGGGGGGGTGAATTGAGTATTACAAAATTTTCGCAAAAGCCCCCTTCTAGTTTCTAAATAATCATTTCAAGCAAACTTTGATATGTGGAAAGGTAATTCAGACAATCCATGATGTATAATATAACACAATTGTAGAACTTATACTGGCACATATAAGATATCAAAGAATCAATTAAAGTGCTAGAAATAAAGAGCTTAGAGTTTAGAGAATTGCTAACACAATATATCCTGGTTCGGTCACCACCACTTGTGACCTACGTCCAGACTGAAGCCGCTCGATCAACTCTTTCACTAATGGTCAAGCTTCACGGGTGCTTGACAAACCTTTACAATCTTCCAAGATTTCGGGTTCTTGGATACCTTTCAATCTCCAAGTTTACGGGTACTTGGTAACCTTACAATTCACTCCAAATTTACTTAGGTATTTGGCTACCTCTCAAACAATGGGTCTCAAAACCCTTTCAACTCAATAATACAAGGAGAGAAATATTTGGAAATGAATATACACTCTCAAAGTGTGGATATACAACTTGAAGCACTATGGGTATATGGATTTTCAAGATATGAGCTCAAATATGTTTGAACATTGAAATATATGAAAGAATATGAAAGTAATAGTGTAGAAGCTCTCAAATCATCCTTATGATGTGTAGGAATGGTGATCGATACGTTTTAGGGTCATAAGAAATGTATTTATAGTGTTTCCATTGAAAACTAGTTGTTTATAGCCGTTTATGACCGTTTTATGCATTCTGCCCAGTAAGTATTCGAATACTTTTCGTGTGGTATTCGAATACTTCATTTATAGCCGTTTATGACCGTTATAAGCCTTTTTCCCAGCAAGTATTCGAATACTTTTCGTATGGTATTCGAATACTTCATCAGGTATTCGAATAATGCATCCGGTATTCGAATACTTTATTGACAGCAAGAACACTATTTCGTATTTTGGGCATAACTTGAGTTATACTTGTCGGATTGATGTGATCTTGGTCTCGTTGGAAAGATAAAAGAAAGATCTACAACTTCTATGAAGACCACAAGATCCAAATCCATCATCTTAGATACGAAAAATTGTATGGAATGCAGCAGAAAAATTAAGCAACAAATTTTAGGTTCAAATGTGTTCTAGCTTGCTTCCAACCACTTTTTGTGAAAGATCTTGACTTGATAAATATGTTTTGAAGTTGTAAAATATGTCAAAGATCTTTTCCTTGGATTTCTCAAATTTATTTCAAGTATATAAAGATTATGATTATGCAATTTGAAAAAACACGTTTACCTTGAGAAAAACTTTGAACTCATGCAATGCAATCTACCATATACCCTCACATATATTCTAAGTCCTAAATATATATTCCAAATATGATTTTAGACTTAGCTTTATGTCTTGTGTCTTGGATCTTTTCTTGAACTTGATGCTTTGACTTGTTGGATATGACAATGCTTGACACTTTGTTGGTTTTGATCATTTTTCATCATGGTTAGTTATCTTTGATCTTGGTGTTGCTCTTCTAATTATTCCTTGTTACTCTTGATCCAATGATCTTGCCACTTTGATATAACATTACTCTTCTTGTGTGTCTACATCATACATCTTCAATATCCACATACGGTTAATGCTTTTTGCTCTTGACCAAAGCTCTTCTCTTTTTGTTGTTGCCATTTTGTTATCATCAAAACATACCTTGTATCTATATCCTCTTCATAGTTAAAGGCCAAAAAGACTATCTTCAAAAGAAGAAGAATGACAAGTACGATAACTGTGAAAAGTGGGATCACTGGGTAGCAGAGTGTAAGCTACCAAATAAGTTAAAGAATAATACACCGCATAATGAGGCTAATATGTTAACTAATTAACATGAGCCTCAAGCTTTCATTGGAATGATGAAGAATGAAAAGTCTAGTGTCTCTTTTGAGTGGTGGTTGGAGAATGGTGCTACCTGTCATACTACAAATGATAAGAATTTACTCACTGAGGACATATAAGTGAAAGACATAGTGGAATATTTTAGTGGTGATGAGACAAATGTGACTCATGTTGGAACTGCAAATTTGGTGTTTTCTTCAAGTAAATTACTAACTTTAAAACAAGTTAGAGTAGTAACTTTACTTAAAAGGAAATTGGTATCTTTACTTGATAAAGCTTGTATGTCTTTCTCAACTATGAATGGTAGAGTAACTTTATTTGTTAACTCTTGTTATTTTGGCTGTGCATTCATGGTTAATGGTATGTATAGGTTGAGTTTATGTAATATCCCAGGAAAATAATAGTAATTTATAATTATAATAAATTAATAATAATAATAATAATAAACTATAAATTAGTAGTAATATATATATAAAATATATGTGTGATATGGTGATAGATAACAAGTTATAATATGTGTCCGTGCTTCCTTGAATTCGTGACTTAGATACTCACAGATTTTATATATTGAGGTATTTTAGTTAGTTGTCTTTTGCAATTTACATACAGGCACTGTTTTGAAAATGAATTAAGTAATTCAACTTGGCTAATGATAATGACATCATAATTGAATGAAAGAAAAAGTTATTCCGCGTTTTAATTAAGCGTGGCTTAATACGGTGACATGTTAACAAACCGGGTATACACAGGGTGTTACATTTTATGGTTTCAGAGCACTTTCTAGGGAAAAGCCTGTATGTATTGCAATAACTTAGGATAGTTGTTGTGAGTCTGTCTTGTGTGTTCTCTCTGTTGGGTTTTATTATGATGATGCATATGTGATCACATCGCGTGGGCCTGATCAACTCACTGTTTGTGTAACTTGTGCAGAGTCATGGTACTACCTCAGAGGAACCGAGACACTAGCGGGGATCAAACTGATCCTTTCTTGGCTGCATTGGTTGAGATGCAGGCGGCTTGACAAGCCGACCAGGAGACCATGAGAATGAAAAACCAGGCTATGCTGGACGCCGTCAGAGAGGCGAATAGGAAAGCCACTAAGGGTGTATTGGAGGCGAACCGGCTGGCGAACATGACCTTGATGAGTGTTATGTTGGAGGAGATGAGGGCTGGTCATCCTGAGGGTCAGTTCCCTCTGCCACCACCTCCACCACTGCCACCTCCACCCAGTCTACCGGACGAGAGTCAGAGCCATATGGGCGATGGCAGCCACCTGACTGGGGCGATGCAGACTTTTCAGGAGCCTGCTGAGGATAGAGACGCGATTGACTACCGGCTGAATGCTTTCCATAAGCATAAACCTCTTTCTTTTGATGGAACGTATGATCCTATTGCTGCGACGCGATGGCTACAGGCGCTAGACAGGATCTTCAAGGTAATGCAATGTACAGATCTGCAGAAGTTGATGTTTGCGACTTATATGTTGGAGGGCGATGCACATGAATGGTGGATGAACACCTCTCATGCTTATGAGATGCAGGGTCATGTCATGACGTGGCCATTCTTCGAGGACTGTTTTCTGGGTCGATACTTTCCTTATGATGCTCAGGAGAGGAAGTAGGGAGAGTTTGACCGTTTAGTGCGGGGCTCGATGTCTGTTGACCAGTACCTGATGAAGTTCAATGAGCTTGTGAAGTTCGCTCACTTTCGGATGGCTATTGTAAGAATTCACACCGGAAATTTAGGAAATTAAATAAAGTAAATATGAGAATTAGGAAATAATTCCGTAATTGACCTTAATAATTATAAGAAGGCTTAAATAATCATTTTAAGTGAATAAGAACGCTGAAAGTCGTTTTTCTGACGAAAAGTGTAGATACCGGTTCTGCTACTCGGTATAAATGCGTACCAATGAAGTATCCCAAAAAATTATAATAAGTGCATGAATATTCCTATAATATTATATAGGACTAGTAAAACAAGTTTCAGGTCGAAATAATGAGAACTAGTGCCAAAACTGATAAAGGCTATGGAAAAGCGCGTACCGGAAAGGTGCTGCGAAAAATAAAACAAAAATATGACAAATCTTAGAAAAATGAGTAGGTTCAGAATCCTAAGTTTGGGATTAAAATGCTAAGCGTAGCATTTAGCACTTATACTGTATGCTTACACTTAAGTGGACTATAAATACAACTTTTGGGCCCAAAACCCTAGGCAACTTGCATTCCTACGTAACTTGCTGGGGTGGCTGATCAGTTTGCTACTGTTCCATTGCTCTTTTCCATTGTTCTTGACCAAAAACTCAACCAAGTGACCATTTTCTTGGTTGCTTCTTCACTTAAACACCTTGGGTGAGTGGGAACTATCATGGTAAGTGTGTGGTGAGCTCCATTCTAAGTTGGGGTTGCTATTTTGGGAGGTTATTTGGGCTGAGTTCCTTGCTTGGGTTTTGGGAGCCATTTCCCTTGGTTGTGGAAGCTTCAAGTGGTGACCTTTGTGGAGAAAGGGCCAACCTTGATACTATTTTCGTGTACCTTGGAGGTCAGATTGTAGGAGCTTCATAGAGAGCTCCAAGAGCACCCTTTTTGCTGTGTTGAAGCTCATGGGTATATGCCTCAACACTTCCCTTTATGTTTTTATGAATATAACATAAATTGAATATGTGAAATTATGAATTTTGATAATTTGAGCGTTGGTTGATGAACCTAAGTGTTAAAATGCATGCTAAGTCAATGGGATAGATGTATCTAGGTGAAAGATGGAGTTTTAAATGGATATTTTCGTGCTAGGCTGCTGTTTTTGGCCTCTGTCGTGAAATATCCGGATATGATATCCGGATATTGGGATAGCAACGAACCTATTTTGGTAAAATTCGATATCTTGAGCTACAGAGCTCCAAATTGAGTACCGTTTAGACCTATGTGTAGCTAATACATAGGGCTATAACCCTGTAGAATTTCATAGCCAATGGATAAGTTCTTTAATCTCAGTGTTAGTTTGAAGTCGCATCTTGGTTGCTGGAAATTCAGTTTGCAACAGTCACTTTGCGAAAATCGTAACCTGAGTTATACAACTCCGATTGAGACATAAAATATGTATTTGGAAAGCTTGTGATGTCTAGTTTAACATATTAAAATCTTAGAATTTTTGGTAAAGAATTACAACTGCAGTTTTAAAAATGGAACCTTGGGAATGATATCTCGTGAAATGCAGAAATTACATTCTGTCGCGAAATATCCGGATATGATATCCTGAAATGGGCTTGGAGATATCCGCATATGGATATCCGGATATGACCCCGACATATATCCGGATATTCTGGGTTTTCGAGAACAGTAACGGTACTGTTCATACATAACGGAGTTATGGGTTTGTGGACCATAGTTTGATGAAATGGGACTTCTGTGATAATTAATCTAAGTCATAATCTAAGTGATTAAGGTCTTAAGGCTTTGTGAGAAGCCTAAAGACGTAAAACGTAAAGGAAAGGCGTTGTCTTTATGTCATATGCTTATAGAGTATGAATATTGATATGATTGTTGGTCTAAAACAGATTGTGATTCTACTGTGTGTGGACCTTGAGCTTGTATGGACTTGGCTTGGATTGATTTCTTAAGAGGTAAGCTTTCGTTTCCTCGGCTTTGCCATTGTTGGTTCCACCATGTCCCATGGGGGGATGGTTTATATGCATGATGTGGTGTTCATGTATTGTTTATTGAAATGCTATGGAGCTGTTAAGTGCAATGTCTTTTAATATGTATGTGGTGTTACGCCTAGACAGGAGGCCAAGGGGTGGTCCAGTAGGCGGGTACAACAAGGGCTGGTACTGTGTGTGTAATAGACGTATTCCTGCACTCTTCTCAGATCAGTAGAATAGTTATAACACACATGACATGATTATCTGTTGCATTGCACTATTTTGGAACTTATATTGTTAAATGCTTTTTGAACTTATATTGCACATGTAAGCGAGCTTGGGGTGGAAGATCCTTGAGGACCCCTTGTCTTACTGAGATTTCTTTTTAGAGATCTCACCCCACGTTTGGGGCACCATTTTAGGTTCAGGTAATGCGGGGGTTGAGACCTCTAGTGGCAGAAGGCCGGAGCTTAGCTGATATTGTTGTTTACATGCTGATTATGATTGGATGCTGGATATGCCTGTTGCTATTCTGTTATTAGCTTCTTTGATTATGTTGTTACTGTTGAGATTGTGTTGGCCTTGTTGCCTTATTTGGTGAGCATGGGGATTGTCCATGTCGCATTGATTTGACTATGTCTTGTTTTAGATTCGAGTTGTAATAATGTATCGGGATTATGTCCGGACTACGTGTTGTATTTCCTTGATTTTAGATACTCAGTGTTATTAATATTATGAAGTATTTTAGTTAGTTGTCTCTTGCAATTACATACAGGCGATGTTTTATGAAAACTGAGTAAGTAATCAACTTGGCTAAGTATAATGACGTCATAATTGAAAAGAAAAAGATATTCCGCATTTATTAATTAAGCGTGGCTTAATACGATGACGTGTTAACAAACCGGATGCATACGGGGTGTTACATTTTATGGTATCAAAACACTTTCTAGGGAAAAGCCTGTATGTGTTGCAATAACTTAGGATGTTTTGTTGTAAGTCGTATCTATGTGTTCTCTCTATTGGGTTTTGCTATGATGATGCATATGTGATCACATTGCGTGGGCATGATCAACTCACTCTTTGTGTAACTTGTGTAGAATCATGGTACTACCTCAGAGGAATCGAGAGACTAGCGGGGATCAACCTGATCCTGTCCTGGCTGCATTGGCAGAGATGCAGGCGGCTCGACAAGTCGACCAGGAGGCCATGAGAATGGCAAACCAGGCTATGCTGGATGCCGTACGAGAGGCGAACAGAAAAGCCATTGAGGATGTATTGGAGGCGAACCGTCTGACGAACATGACCATGATAAGGGTCATGTTGAAGGAGATGAGGGCTGGTCCAATTGTTGGTCAGTTCCTTCCGCCACCACCTCCACCTCCACCTAGCCTTCAGGCGAGAGCCGGAGTCTTGTTGAAGGCATTGTTCCTCTTACTAGGGCGATGAAACCCCACTTGGAGCCTGTTGAGGATCATGACGTGATTGATCGCCGGCTGAATGCTTTTTGTAAGCATAAGCCACCTTCCTTTGAAGGGTCTTTGGATCCTATTGCTGCGGCGAGATGGCTTCAGGTGTTGGAGAAGATCTTTTGGGTCATGCAGTGTACCGACCCGCAGAAGTTGATGTTTGCAACCTACGCGCTGGAGGGTGACGCTCATGAGTGATGGATGAACACCTCTCACGCATATGAGATGCAGGGTCATGTTATGACGTGGCCATTTTTCGAGGACTGCTTTTTGGGCAGATACTTCCCTTTGGATGTGCAAGAGAGGAAGCAGGGGGAGTTTGACAGGTTGGTGCAGGGCTCGATGGCTGTTGACGAGTACTTGGCCAAGTTTAATGAACTTGTGAAGTTTGCAAATTTTTGGATGGCTATACCTACTCCGACATTCTTGGCTGCTAAGTTCCGTAGGGGACTTAGTGAGGTGATTGCAGAGCATATTGCTGGAGCTGCATCGAGAGACTTTGGTACAACAGTGTAAGGATATTGAGGATGTATGTATAGTGAGTAAGGCCAAGAGGGCCAAGACAGCGATGAAAAGGGAACCGGAGGTTCCACTTCCTGGAAGGAACGGAAGTTTGCCGGAAAAGGAAAGCGGTTGGCGGCTAGACAAGCGTCGAATCAGTTCAAGGGCATTTCGACTCAAGGGAGTTCAGCTAGACCTCTTACTCCAAAATGCATGGGGTGTGGGAAGGTTCATCTGGGGTCGTCTGCTACTGGCCAGACCATATGTTTCCAGTGTGGCAAGGAGGGCCACTATGCTAGAGAATGTCCGTCGTCGACGACGGGAGTTGCAGCGATTCGGGCAGTTCCATTACAGATGATTCCTATGGCATCCACAGCGGCACCTGTTACGCCACCTGCCACGGGGCGTGTTTTCACTGTGGACCGTCAGCAGTCAGACCGAGCTCCGAACCTTGTCAGAGGTACTATTTCCCTTGGGGAATTGCTGTTGATGTTTTGTTTTGATTCTGGGGATACGCATTCATGATTGTAACCCCGATTGTTGTCGGGGCTTGAGTTGCCAATGTTTGTGCTTTCTCCACCGTTACGGTTGACCACCGCCAACGGAGAAAAGTGTGATGTTACCACTATACATCGAGATGTCATGTTTCAGTGGGATGGCCGTGATTACTCGATAGATCTGATGGGATTGCCGATGGCTAATTTGGAATTGGCATGGATGGATTGTCCAACAGTTGTCTGATGACTGATTGATTATTTGTTGTGCCTACCCAGTGGTGATGTCTTTGTGTGGGTCCACAGCCAGTTCCTAGCCTTATATATCATTTCTGCAAGCTAGGAGAGCCTTGAGTGCAAGGGCTTTCGGATATATTGTGTTGGGAGGTTTGGTGAGTGGGACACAGGAGGATCTCACTGGCATTTCTGTAGCGAAGGAGTTTCTAGAGGTGCTTCTTGAGGAGATTCCTGAGTGTCCGCCACAACGGGATATAGCGTTCTCCATTGGATTTGTTGCCTGGTGTGGGGTCTATTTCATTAGCTCCATATCGGATGTCGCCATCAGAGTTGGCTGAGCTAAAAAAGATTGTTGAGGATCTTTTGGTGAAAGACTTCATCCGACCGAGCGTGTCTCCATGGGGAGTGCCGGTCATTTTTGTTAATAAGGCAAGATGTTTTACGCCATTATGTAATTGCGATGGTGCGTTGTTTGAGAATGTGAAATTCTCTTCAAGGAAAATAAGTGTGTAACACTTGGAACTTGTGGCAAAGGCCACGCGCGTTCTTGTATATGCGAGTTTTGTGCATGTACAAATAGTTTGTGAGTTGAGTGGTCACCTTGACTCTAGGTTCATATGTTAATTATGGATATGTTTCATAAGTAGTTGCATGTTAACACCATGGACAGTGTAAAGCATGAATAAGTACGATAAAATGTGGTAATATATCAACGTTATTTCACCTTTGACTGACTCTCGATTTGCAGATACCATGGAGATTGAGGTATACCGTTACATAGAGATTTTAGTTATTATGTTATTGAGATTGAAAATTTTGCAGGTGTAAGTGAACTGAGGTACGTTAATATGTGAACGAGTATGTTAACTAACATGTGCTGATTGAAATGAACATGATTATGATTTCGTGCTATGAAATGAATATGAATTTATTTGAGGATATTGATTATAAACTGTAAGTCTTGTCGAGGTTAGAGTCATGGAATAGGACCAAACTCACTCAATTTTGTGTGGATTAGAGTTTGTGGGGTAGGTCACCTCTATTGAGGGAGTGACTGGTGATCCCAGCGTATCGATCGGCATTTTGATGTCATCGCGAAGTTTCGAGATTTGAAGGTGACTTCCTTGTTTGAGGATGCACTTCTCGAGATTGAGACTGTGAGAGTCAAGAATGAGCTTATGGAGAAGAACCAGGATGGTGTGTCTTGGAATGAGGAAGGACATTGTTGTTGCGTGTCAAATTATTGTGATGCCTGAAGGTGAAGAATGAACACCAGAAGCCGTCTGGTAAGCTTCAACCTCTTGAGGTACCACAGTGGAAGTGGGGAAGTATTTCCATGAACTTTGTGGTGGGTTGACCTAAGACTCAGGATGGTTTTGACTCTATTTGCATCATGGTGGACAGATTGTCAAAGTCTGCCCACTTTCTTCCGGTTAAAGTGAGCTTCTCTTCATAGCAGTTTGCCAAACTGTTTGTTCACGAGATTGTGAGGTTTCACGGGGTGCCCGAAAGTATCATCAGTGATAGGGACCCGAAGTTCACATCTCGGTTCTAGGAGGCGTTGCAGAAAGCTTTTGGAACTCAGTTGAGACTGAGTAAAGCCTATCACCCTCAAACTGTCGGACAAACTGAGCGGACCATCCAGACCTTGGAGGATATGTTGAGAGCTTGCACCTTGGAGCAGGGCCCAGCATGGGATATGTACCTGTCATCGGTTGAGTTTTTGTGCAACTGTGGTTTCCTTGCTAGCCTGGGCACGACACCCTGTTGTATGGTAGGAGGTGTCGGACTCCTACCTACTGATCTGAGGTTGGAGATAAAGAATTGTTTGACTTGGACTTTGTCCAAGATACTACCCAGCAGATCCAGATGATCAGAGAAAAGTTGAAGCGAGCGCAGAATCGCCAAAAAAGTTATTATGATGATAAGCATCGTCCCCTGGAGTTCAGTAAGGGTGAGCACGTGTTTGTGAGACTTTCACTGTCACCGGTATTGTTCAGGCACTCGAAGTGAGGAAGTCGAGCCTGCGATTCATTGGGCCATACCAGTTACGTGGTAGAGTAGGACCTGTTGCCTAACGGCTTGCCTAGCCTCCGAACTTGGCCAACATCCACGACATGTTTCACGTGTCTCATCTTCGGAAGTATATTGCGGAGCCTTCGCACGTGGTGCAGCCAGATACTGTGGAGGTTCGGGAGAACTTGAAAACTCCCGTCGAACCACTTAAGATTCTCGATCGTGGCAAGAAGCAACTGAAGAGAAAGACCATTCCGATGGTCAAAGTACAATGGACGGCAAGAACTCTTGAGGTGTGTACTTGGGAGCGAGAAGACGAGCTTCTCCGGCAATACCCAAGTGTCGGGACATATATGTCTCTAATTTTGCAAACAAAATTCTAAAAAGGTGGGGTGAATGTAAGAACTCGCACCGCTAATTTAGGAAATTAAATAAAGTAAATATGAGAATTAGGAAATAATTTCATAATTGACCTTAATAATTATGAGAAGGCTTAAATAATTATGTTAAGTGAATAAGAACGCTGAAAGTTGCTTTTCTTACGAAAAGTGCAGATACCGGTTCTGCTACTCGGTATAAATGCGTACCGAAGAAGTATCTCGAAAAATAATAATAAGTGCATGAATATTCCTAGAATATTATATAGGAGTAGTAAAACAAGTCTCAGGTCAAAATAATGAGAACTGGTGCCAGAATTAATACTGGCTATGGAAAAGCGCCTACCGGAAAGGTGTTGCGAAAAATAAAATAAAAATATGAAAAATGTTTGAAAAATGAGTAGGTCTAGAATCCTAAGTTTGGGATTAAAATGCTAAGCGTAGCATTTAGCGCTAATATTGTGTGTTTACACTTAAGTGGACTATAAATACAACTTTTGGGCCCAAAAACCCTAGGCACCTTGCATTCCTACGTGACTTGTTGGGGTGGCTGATCAGTTTGCTACTGTTCCATTGCTCTCTTCCATTGTTCTTGACCAAAAACTCAACCAAGTGACCATTTTCTTGGTTACTTCTTCACTTAAACACCTTGGGTGAGTGGGAACCATCATGGTGAGTGTGTGGTGAGCTCCATTCTAAGTTGGGGTTGCTGTTTTGTGAGGTTCTTTGGTCTGAGTTCCTTGCTTGGGTTTTGGGAGCCATTTCCCTTGGTTGTGGAAGCTTCAAGTGGTGATCTTTGTGGAGAAAGGGCCAACCTTGATACCATTTTCGTGTACCTTGAAGGTAGATTGTAGGAGCTTCATAAAGAGCTCAAAGAGCACCCCTTTTGCTATTTTGAAGCTCATGGGTATATGTCTCAACACTTCCCTTTGTGTTTTCATGAATATAACATGAATTGAAGATGTAAAATTATGAATTTTGATAATTTGAACGTTGGTTGATGAACCTAAGTGTTAAAATGCATGCTAAGTCGATGGGATAGATGTATCTAGGTGAAAGATGGAATTTAAATGGATATTTTCGTGCTAGGCTGTTGGTTTTAGCCTCTGTCGTGAAATATCCGTATATGATATCTGGATATGGCATATCCGGATATTGGGACAACAACGAATCTGTTTCGGTAAAATTCGATATCTTGAGCTACAAAGCTCCAAATCGAGTGCTGTTTGGACCTATGTGTAGCTAACACATAGGGCTATAACCCTGTGAAATTTCGTAGCCATTGGATAAGTTCATTAATCTCAGTGTTAGTTTGAAGTCGCGTTTTGGTTGCTGGAAATTCAGTTTGCAACAGTCACTTTGCAAAAATCATAACCGGAGTTATACCACTCCAATTTAGACATAAAATATGTTGTTGGAAAGTTTGTGATGTCTAGTTTAAGATATTAAATTCTCATAATTTTTGGTAAAGAATTACAACTGCAGTTTTAAAAATGGAACCTTGGGAGTGATATCTCGTGAAATGCAAAAACTGCATTCTGTCGCGAAATATCCGGATATGATATCCGGATATTGATATCCAGATATGGGCTTGGAGAAATCCGAATATGGATATCCAGATATGACCCCGAAATATATCCGCATATTCTGGGTTTTCGATAACAGTAACGGTATTGTTCATACAGAACGGAGTTATGGGTTTGTGGACCCTAGTTTGATGAAGTGGGACTTCTGTGATAATTAATCTAAGTCAGAATCTAAGTGATTAAAGGCTTAAGGCTTTGTGAGAAGCCTAAAGACGCAAAACATAAAGAAAAGGCGTTGTCTTTATGTCATATGCTTATAGTGTATGAATATTAATATGATTGTTGGTCTAAAACAGATTGTGATTCTGCTGTTGGTGGACCTTGAGCTTGTGTGGACTTGGCTTGGATTGATTGCTTATGAGGTAAGCTTTCGTGTACTCGGCTTTGCCATTGTTGGTTCCATCATGTCCCTTGGGGGGATGGTTTATATGCATGATGTGGTTTTCATGTATTGTTTATTGAAATGCTATGGGGGGATGGTGTATATTACCTGAACCGAAAAATGGTGCCCCAAACGTGGGGGGAGATCTCTAAAAAGAAATCACAGTAAGACAAGGTGTCCTCAAGGATTTCTCCACCCCAAGCTCAATTACATGTGCAATATAAGTTCCAAAAATAGTTTAACAATATAAATTCCAAAATCAGTTCAATGCAGCATATATTCATGTCATGTGTGTCAACTATCTACTGGCCAGAGAAATGCGGGACTTACATACGTCTATTGCCTACATTTAGTGCAAGACGCCACTTGCACTCACCCACAGAATCACCCTATTGTATGTCTCTCACATACTCAGGAGTCCATCTAGGTGGAACACCACATGCATATCATAAGGCATTAACATAATAGCTCAACAGCATTTCAAAATATCAATACATGAAAGCACATCATGCATATAAACCATCCCCCCATGGGACATGGTAGAACCAACAATGGCTAAATCGAGGACACGAAAGCTTACCTCGCAAGCTTACCTCGCAAGCTAACTATCCCAATACAAGTTCAACCAAGCTCAAAGTCCACACACAACAGAATCACAATCTATTTTGGACCAGCAATCATATCAACAATCATGATCCATATGAACATAACATAAAGACAACGCTTTCCTTTTACGTTTTACGTCTTTAGGCTTCTCATAAAGCCATAAGCCCTTAATCACTTAGATTCTGACTTATATTAATTTTTCAGGAGTTCAACTTACTCAGTCTAGGGTCCACAAACCCAGAATATCCAGATATATGTCGGGGCCATATCCGGATATCCCTATCTGGATATCCATATTCGGATATCATAAAATCCCATATCCGAATATCAATATCCGGATATTTCGCGACAGAATGCAGTTCTGCATTTCGCGAGATATCAATCCAAAGGTTCAACTTTTAACCCATAAGGACGTCCAAGCATGCATTTTTATTCACTTTTAGGTCCATGTTCAGGTTGGTTACATATTTAACTCATTAACATGCCAAGACTCAAACTTTAAACAACTAAAATTCATGATCAAGGTTCAACAACTTACCCCAAGCTCCAAAACAGCGAAAAGAGATGCTCTTGGAGTTCTCAATATAACCACAAGGTCTGCTACAATAGGAGCACGAAAATGACAAGCAAGCAAGGTCCTTTCTCCACATAAAATGGCTTCTTAGAGCTCCCAAAGCCAAGAAGATGACCCCACAACCCAACACAAGAAACTCAGTCCCTCAAGACCTCACAAAACAGTACCAAAACTCAGAACACAAGGCTCTCCTCCCACATAAGACTCAACCAAACCTAACCATGGTGTTTTGATGAAAAATTGGTGGAGAAAGGTGGTCATTTGGGAGGTTTCTTAGAGAAGATGAAGGTGACAAAGGAGGGGAGGCTGATCAGCAGCCAAAGTGTTTCACGTAGCCTTAATATTATGGCCTAGGATTTTGTGCAATCATATATATAGGGTCATTAAGCTTTAATCGCACTGTATTAGCGCTAATTGCTATGCTTAACATTTTAATCCCAAACTTTGGGTTCTGAACCTACTAATTTTCTAAGATTTTTCATATTTTTATTTTATTTTTTGCAGCACTTTTCCGGTACGCGCTTTTACATAGCCAGTATCAGTTCTGGCACCAGTTCTCATTATTTTGACCTGAAACTTGTCTTACTAGTCATATATATTATTCTAGGAATATTCATGTGTAACACCCCATGTATACTCGGTTTGTTAACATGTCATCATATTAAGTCATGCTTAATTTAAAAATGCGGAATATCTTTTTCTTTCCAATTATGACGTCATTAACCTTAGCCAAGTTGATTACTTAATCAATTTTCATAAAAACATCGTCTGTATGTAAATCAATTTTCATAAAAACATCGTCTGTATGTAAATTGCAAAGACAGCTAACTGAAATAACTCAATATATAAATAAATTGAGTATCTAAGTCACAGGACTACAACACATAGCCTGGACAATATCCTGATACATTATTACAACTCAAGTATGAAAAACATAAAGTCAAGTCAATGCGGCTTGGACAATCCCCATGCTCACCAAATAAGGCAACAAAGCCCATCAAGTCTCAACAGCCACAACATAATAATGAAGCTAAAAGCATAAAGAAGTAAATAGGATCCAGCATCCAATCATAACAGCATATCAGCATAAGCAGCATAAACATGTATCAACTAAGCTCTGACCTCCTGCCACTAGCGGTCTCAACCCCTGGGTTACCTGAACCTGAAATAAGCGCCCCAAACGTGGAGTGAGATCTCTAAACAGAAATCTCAGAAAGACAAGGGGTCTTCACGGATCTTCCACCCCAAGCTCACTTACATGTGCAATATAAGTTCAAAAGCATTTAATAGTATAAGTTCCAAAACTATGCAGTGCAAAAGATATTCATGCCATGTGTGTTATCACTATTCTACTGGCTAAAGAAATGCAGAAATACGTCTATTACCTACAGTTAGTACAAGGAACACCGCTTGCACCTCACCCGTAGCCTCACCATCTTGTATGTACCACATACTCAGGCTTACCGTATAGGTGGAACACCACATGCATATCATAAAGTCACTCGCACATAACAGCTCAACAATGTTTCAACAAATCAGTATATCATGAAAACAACATCATGCATATAACCATCCCCCCATGGGACATGGTGGAACCAACAATGGCAAAGCCGAGGACATGAAAGCTTATCTTGCAAGCTAACTATCCAATGCCAAGAGTCCACATAGCTCAAAGTCCACACACAGCAGAATCACAATCTGTTTTGGACCAACAACAATATTAATATCCATACTCTACAAGCAAATTCATAAAGACAATGCCTACCCTTTAAGTTTTACGTCCTAAGACTTTCCACAAAGTCACAAGCCATTAATCCCTTGATTTTGACTTAGTTAAGTTATTACAGAAGTTCAACTTCATCAAAATAGGGTCCACAAACCCATAACTCAGTTCTGTATGAACAGTACCCAGATCGGAAGACACAACTGAGGATAGCTTATAAGAATTAATTGGTACTACATATACTAACAAGATGCATCTACTTTCCGGTAGTCCGGAACGGAAGAACTCTGCAGTTGAGTGTGCTTGACTTAGAGCAATTCAGGGATGGGTGACCTCCTGGGAAGTTTTCCCGGGAAGTGTGCGAGTGAGGACAAAGCACGTTGAAAAGTCTCGTGTTAGTGTGTAGGGACAGTCGTTGATGCTTGCAAGTAGCCGGGCATTAAACCAAACGTGAGGTGAGATCTCTTAAAAAAAATCTCGGTAAGACAAGGGGTCTCCAATGATTCTCCACCCCAAGCTCACTTACATGTGCAATATAAGTTTCAAAAGCAGTTTAACAATATAAGTTCCAAAATCAGTGCAATGCAACATATAATCATGTCATGTGTGTCAACTATCTACTAGCCAGAGAAATGCGGGACTTATGTACGTCTATTGCCTACATTTAGTGCAAGACACCACTTGCACCCACCCACAGAATCACCCTATTGTATGTCTCACATACTCAGGAGTTCGTCTAGGTGGAACACCACATGCATATCATAAGACATTCACATAATAGCTCAACAGCATTTCAAATATCAATAAATGAAAACACATAATGCATATAAACCATTCCCCAATGAGGTATGGAGGAACCAACAATGGCTAAACCGAGGACACGAAAGCTTACCTCGCAAGCTAACTATCCCAATAAGAGTCCGACCAAGCTCAAAGTCCACACACAGCAAAATCACAATCTGTTTTGGACCAGCAATCATATCAACAACCATAATCCATAAGCATATAACATAAAGACAACGCTTCCCTTTTACGTTTCATATCTTTAGGCTTCTCACAAAGCCATAAGCCCTTAATCACATAGATTCTGACTTATTTAATCATTACAGAAGTTCAACTTAATCAATCTAGGGTCTTCAAACCTCAAGCACATTTCTGTATGAACATTATAGTTACTGTCCTCGAAAATCTAGCATATCCGGATATATATCGGGGCCATATCCGGAAATCCATATCCGGATATCATATGCGGGTATTCATATCCGGATATCATATCCGGATCTCCATATTCAGATATCACGAGATCCCATATCCGGATACCAATATCCGGATATCATATCCGGATATCAATATCTGAATATTTTGCGACAGAATGCAATTTCTGCATTTCACGAGATATCACTCCCAAAGTTCATCATTTAACCCATTAGGACGTCCAAGCATGCATTTTTACAGGCATTTAGGTTCACATACAGGTTGGTTACTTAAACAACTTATTAAACATGCCAAGACTCCACTTTTAACCATTAAAACTCATGATCAAGGTGATGGTGCTTACCCAAAGGCTTCAAAGCAGAGCCACAAGTGCTCTTGGAGCTCACAAGTCAGTCTACAAATTCTGACTTCAAGGGTGTACGAAAATGATGATCAAAGGTTGGTCCTTTGCACAAAGATGGCTCATTGGCACCACAAATGCCAAGCAAATGGTTCACACACCCTCCAAGCTCAGAGGCAGCAACTAAACCTCCCCCAAATGGCACCCACAACCCAACAAGAGCTGACCTTCAACCTCACAATGCACTCTACTAAGTGTTTACAATGATTTAAAGGGAAGAATCATGGAGAAAGATGATCTCTTAGTGGTTTTCCAAAGAGAGGAGAGCATGAACAGGGAGGAGGCTAATCACAACTCCAAAGAATCATGTAGGATCAGATTATGGCCTAGGGTTATGTGCCAAAAGTTGTATTTATAGGTAGTTTAAGTTATAAGCACCCTGTATTAGCACTAATAACTACTTTTAGCATTTTAATCCCAAACTTAGGATTCTGAACCTAGCCATTTTTCAAGTATTTATCATATTTTTATTTTATTTTTCGCAGCACCTTTCTGGTACGCGCTTTTACATAGCCAGTATCAGTTCTGGCACCAGTTCTCATTATTTTGACATGACACTTGTTTTACTAGTCCTACGTATTATTCTAGGAATATTCATCCACTTATTATGATTTTTCGGGATACTTCATCGGTACACATTTATACCGAGGAGCAGAACCGGTATCTGCACTTTTCGTCAAAAAAGCGACTTTCAACATTTATAATCACTTACTATAATTATTTAAGCCTTCTCATCATTATTAGGATCAATTATGGAATTATTTCCTAATTCTCATATTCATTTAATTAATTTCCTAAATTAATTGTACGGGTTCTTGCATCCATGCCACGTTGACTTGACTATGTTGATTTAGATTCGAGTTGTATAATGTATCAGGATTATGGTCCGGACTACGTGTTGTAGTTCCGTGATTTAGATACCCACTTACTTATATTATGAGGTTATTCAGTGTAAATATCTCTCTATTTGCAATTACATACAGGCAATCTTTTGAAAATGGATTAAGTAATTAACTTGGTTAATAATAATGACGTCATAATTGAAAATAAAAAGTTACTCCACATTTGTAATTAAGCGCAGCTTAATACGATGATATGATAACAAATAAGGTATACACGGGGTGTTATAGATGTACCTGTAATTTAAATTACACCCCCATAACGGGATGAGAAATGAATCCCAATAAACTATGGTATTATAGAACAGACTCCACCATGAGTTCATTTTATGCATAAAAGGTCATATAAAAAACATACTTTTCCTCCAAGAAGGGTCAACTCAGGCGCTTCCAAGCATCTTCACTCTTAGGAACCTGACTTGAGCTGTCGAACTCACTCAAATTAATCAGGTTTGTAAAAATAAAGATTTGTAATAAAGTGGGCAACCTGAATCGTCTCTTAAGAAATTCGCAAAGATCTTAATCGATTATTTAAAAATAAGAAGTAAAAAGCGGGTTTTGTGCGATTAAAAATAGAAAGTAAAAACAAGGATTTAAAAATAAAAATTATCAATTAAAAGCAATCAACCCAAGAATTAGGATTCCAAGATATCTATCGTTGGACAAAGGATTACCAAATCATGGTTGACCCTGAGTAATTGAGAATCCCTGCAATTGCTTAGGAACCCCTCTCTAGACAATCGTCTAGCGTTTTGATCAATATGGCGTATCTACTGCGCAATCACGGAGTATCATCCCGTTTGACTTAAGATCATCAGGTTAATCAACCTAAACATTAAGTCTAATATTTAATCACTTACCTTATGTGCAATCACAGAACCCGAATCCGAGTTGAAGGAAGAGAAACGATTTGGATCAAGATGAAGCGCAGGTCCTCCAGATTCAACCGCGGAATCCTTAGTTCTTGGATTGATTAAAGAACGCTTAGCCTAGCATGGCTAAGTAGAAAACCATAATTGAAATTAGGAAAATAAAGAAGAACTAAAGAGTAGAAGAAAGAAAACGTAAATTGCATGGGTTCTAGTCTATTAATAAAATAATGAATGATGGATTTTCGTATCTAAGGACTCTTTGTATTAATTTCGATTTGCAAGCAACTATTCTTATGTGTTGTTCTTGTTTAATGAATGAATGATATTTTTCACTTTGTGCTTCTAAATCATTGATGTTAGCTAGACTTTACTTTTTCTGTATAGTTTTGCAATCCTATGCAAGATATTGCAGACTCTTATAGGTTTGGTGCTGCTAGTAATCTTATATTTGGCCTTGCCTTGGGATACAAGTCTGTTATTATTCCAATTTTTTCTATTGCAGTTAGTATTTTTGTTTGTTTTAGCTTTGCTGCCATGTATAGCATTGTTGTCGCTGCACTTGGGATGTTGAGTACCGTAGCCACTAGATTGGCTATTGATGCATATAATCCAATCAGTGACAATGCTGGAGGTATTGGTAAGATAGCTGGGATGAGTCACGGAATTCGAGAGAGAACTGATGCCTTTGATGCTGTAGGAAACACGACTGCTGCCATTAGGACATTTTAGATTTTCTATTTTTTCAACCGTCTTTCAGTCTAATTCATTAAATTCCTGGAAACATCACTTTCCTGCTTGATCTTGATATGTCAATATTCTATTTTAGAGGTTTGCCATTGGTTTTGCTGCACTTGTGTCTCTGGCCCTCTTTGGAGCCTTGTATTGGAACAGTTGATGTGTTGACTCCAAAGGTTTTTATTATTTTGATCATGGGTGTAGTGATTCCTTATTGGTTTTATATGATGACCATGAAGAGTACGGGGAAAGCTGCTCTGAAGATGGTTGAGGAAGTACGCAAGCAATGTATAATATACCCTTAGTTATTTTGTTGTTTATCCTACACAACTTTTTAGGGGAGTGTTACAAGCTACTTGTTCGTCTTCTCCATACTCCTTTTTATCGTATGCTTCTGAGACATATTTCTGCACCATTTTTACATATTGCTATCTCTGCATCCAACACAAATGGTGCTTGGGATAATGCCAAGAAGTACATTAAGGTAAGTATTTTATTGGATGGTTTGAATTGTATGATTAATGTCTAATGAATCAATGATGTGGATTTTAGGGTAAATATTTGGCGTAATAGGTCGGGTCTTCTGATCATGCAAGAAGCCTTGGTCCAAAAGGTATATCCTTACAAGGCAGCTGTTATTGGTGACACCATTGAGGACCCTTTAAAGGTACATCTGGATTGTCGCTTAGCATCCTTATCAAGTTGATGGCCGTTGAGTCTCTTGTGTTTGCACCATTTTTTGCTACACATGGTGGCTTACTCTTCAAGATATAAAAATTTGATACATAAGAGCATCGTCTTTCAAATTCTTATTAATTGCAGAACAAGGAAAAACCATCCATTTACTGTGCCTTTTATTTTTTAATCTTAACTTGGTTATCATGCAGGTTCTATTATTTTTAAAATCTTTCCCTCCCTGCCCAACCCTAAAATAAAGTATATTTTGGCTTGTCTGTAGCTTTTAGATACTTAATTAGCCTGAATTTGCAGAGAAAATTTTCCTTGTAAACAAGAGGTTGATGATGACGATGATGATATTTAAATATCTTTTGTGTGGTCAATTTCTTAGTATATCTTGCAGATGACCAAAATTTTGGGTTTTGATTTTGTTTGATATAGGCTATTCACATTGAAATACCTTATTGGTCGTGGACATAATAACAGATATGATAGGATAAGATAAGCTCATTAGTTCAGGCATTATATGGCTATGATCCACCAGTAACTGAGAAAAGGCCAAAGATGACATGTAATTGTTGGACTTCGTGGTGTTTCTTGTTGTGGTGGTTCAAGGAAGTCAAAATCAAAAAACAAATCAGGAACAGGTCTTTTTAGTGGAGTATATAAGAGGATGAAGAAAATGATGGGAAAATATTATGTTAGAAAAGGGTCTAAGACCATGTTTGATCTTGAAGAGATTGAAGAATTGAGGAGATAGAGAAATCATCCCTCATGTCCCAGAAAATTTTTTGAGAAGAGATTCAGATATTGATGCATATATCCAATGAGTGACAATACTTGACCTTTTCTCAGTTATTGGTGGCTCATAGCCATATAATGTCTGACCAAATAAGCATACCTTATCCTATCATATCTCTATTATCATGTCCATGACCAATAAGGTATTTCAATGTGAATAGCCTATATCAAACAAAATCAAAACCTAAAATTTTGGTCATCTGCAAGATATATTAAGAAACTGACCACACGGAAGATATTTAAATACCATCGTCGTCATCATCAACCTCCTATTTTCAAGGAAAATTTTCTCTATAGATTCAGGCTAATTAAGTATCTCAAAGCTACAGACAAGACAAAATATAATTTATTTAAGGGTTGGGCTGGTAGGGAAAGATTTTAAACATAATTGAACCTGCATGATAACCAAGTTAAGATTAAAAAAGAAAAGGCACAGTAACTGGATGGTTTTTCCTTGTTCTGCAATTAATAAGAATTTGAGAGACGATGCTCTTCTGTATCAAATTTTTATATCTTGAAGAGTAGGCCACCATGTGTAGCAAAAAAGGGAGCAAACACATAAGACTTAACGGCCATCAACTTGATAAGGACGTTAAGTGACAATCCAGATGTACCATTAAAGGGTCCTCAATGGTGTCACCAATAACAGCTGCCTTGTAAGGATATACCTTTTGGACCAAGGCTTCTTGCATGATCAGAAGACCCGGCCTATTACGCCAAATATTTACCCTAAAACCCACATCATTGATTCATTAGACATTAATCATACAATTCAAACCATCCAATAAAATACTTACCTTAATGTACTTCTTGGCATTATCCCAAGCACCATTTGTGTTGGATGCAGAGATAGAAATATGTAAAAATGGTGCAGAAATATGTCTCAGAAGCATACGATAAAAGGGAGTATGGAGAAGACGAACAAGTAGCTTGCAACACTCCCCTAAAAAGTTGTTGAGGATAAACAACAAAATAACAAAGGGTATATTATACATTGCTTGCGTACTTCCTCAACCATCTTCAGAGCAGCTTTCCCCATACTCTTCATGGTCATAGTAGAAAACCAATAAGGAATCACTACACCCATGATCAAAACAATAAAAACCTTTGGAGTCAGCACATCAACTGTTCAAATACAAGGCTCCAAAGAGGGCCAGAGACACAAGTGCAGCAAAACTAATGGCAAACCTCAAAAGTAGAATATTGACATATCAAGCATCAAGCGGGAAAGTGATGTTTCCAGGAATTTAATGAATTAGATTGAAAGATGGTTGAAAAATTAGAAAATCTAAAACTTCCCAATGGCAACAATTTTGTTTCCTACAGCATCAAGGGCATCAGTTCTCTCTTGAATTCTGTGACTCATCCCAACTATCTTAGCAATACCTCCAGCATCGTCACTGATTAGATCATATGCATCAAAAGCCAATCTAGTGGCTATGGTGTACTCAACATCCCAAGTGCAGCAACAACAATACCATACATGGCAGCAAAGCTGAAACAAACAAAAATACTAGCTGCAATAGCGAAAATTGGAATAATGACATACTTGTATCCCAAGGCAAGGCCAAATACAAGGTTACTAGTAGCACCAGTCCTGCACGAGTCTTCAACATCTTGCACAGTACTGCAAAACTACACAGAAAAAGTAAAGTCAAGCTAACTTATATGATTTAGGAGCACAAAGTAAAAAAAAATATCATTCATTCATTAAACAAAAGCAACACACAAGAATAGCTTTCTACATATTGAAATTAACAGCAGGAGTCCTCATATACGAAAATTCATCATTCATGATTTTATTAACAGGCAAGAACCTATCCTTTAAAGCTTGCTTCACTTCAAAAGTAACTCCTAACAGAATTTATAAAACTCACCGGTTCTTGATGACTTTTGTAAGAACCCCAACCTTTAACTTGAGATTTTAGAAATTAAATAATAATTAAATGAGGGTTATTAGATTAGAGATTTAATTGTTTGAAATTAAATCACCGTTTTGAGAAAATTGTGAACAGTGTCATTTTGAGGTAAGATTGCGAGCAGACAAATTACGAAATCTTAAAAAAAAATTATGATTTTAGAGATTTAATAATAATTAAATGAGACTTATTATGTGGAAGATTTAATTATTTTAAATTAAATCATCTTTTTTATAGAAAAGGGCCAATATTGAGTATTCGCGGTGAAAATTGCAGTAGGCAAAATTACCCGAAAGATAGGAGACAAACCAATGATTATTATTGTTCCTTAAATTTCATAAAGTTAAAAAGACAACAAAAAGAATATATTTAAGTTAGGAAGAGAATTAAGTGAGAGATAGGTAAGTAATTAACCATTGGTTAAATGGGCAATAACTATATGACCTAGACCCACACACCCCACTCCGGAAATATTTAATATGCTCCAGGACCACTGAATCTTCTGGTGCTCTCTCTCACAACATTAATTTTCTCTTTTCCTTTTTACCCTTATTATTTTTCTACTTTTCCAATTTTACCCTCCTATTTACACTAAGGGACCACCTAAAAATGGTGGTCCCGGTCCACTTTAAATAACCTCCCCCACTCCTCCCCTTCATTTTCATTTCCTCATTTTTCAAGACACTAGACAGAAGCCCCTCTCCCTTATGGTCTCCCCTTCCTCTCTTCTCTTGTAGGGTTTCATCTTTTCTTCTGAAACTAGCAAGAATACTCATCAATATCTCACCTTTCGTCAACCCACCATGAAAATAACCTAAAGTCTAGAGATTTTGGGAGAAACACCCTATCCTGGGAGTTTTGATTGCTAGTTTTGGTGTTGTTAGTGACACTCCTCTATTGTTGAAAGCTTGGACACTTGTTCTTGCTTGGGTGAAGCTTCTTGGTAAGAAAGACATGAACTTTCTTTAGATTTTCATGATAAATGACATGATGTAGGTTAAAGGTTGAGCCTTGAGGTGGTTTATATGTTTATGGTAAGAGGAAACATTAATAAGTATTGTTGATTCACGTCATTCTTTCATCAGGTCACCCATTATTATATTACAACCAAGTCTTCAGAGTATTCTTATGAGACTTTTCAAGATATATTCAAGCAGGATATGAAGTGCACTTTCAGACTTTTAGTAAGTGTAGAAATCAAGCATTATTCTTTAATTAAATGCTATTCTAGAATAAATTTTCTTGAAGAGATAGAAAAGAAGAGGAAGAAACTAACAAACTTCGTGACTCTAAACTTACAAATAATATGGAACAGTGAAAATTTAACGTATGCATAAATAATTGTAATAGAATTAAATGATACAACATAAATTCTATATTCAAGGAGTTTAAGTATTACCAAAACGGAAAGAAATATAACAAAGGAATTCCAAAGAAAAACAATACGAAATCATTATGTTTCAAAGCAATTTGGGCAACTACTTATGTATATAATGAAATATAGAAAAAATGTAGCAGTGAAGATTCAAAAGGCAAAAGCAAGCTTACTGCATCCTTTTCTTCAGCATGCTCCAGCATGAGGTTATGGTCATCAATCTTCTCATTCTTGCTAATATCTGAGTCCATTCTGAAATAGCTTGATGTTATTTTTCTGCATTTATCCCACAAAGGATAGAGTGAAATCATGTGGTCAGATAAGTGTTCGAGTAATATATAAGGCCGACCCAGTTCAAATACACACTTAATACAAGAAAATTGCCAAAGAAAAAGTATACATGGCTATTAGTAATATCATAATTCTATATGAGAAGCACATATAAAAAAATTAAATCTCAATCTATTTGAGAAAAGATATCAAATAAAAATTTAAATTTAGGGTTAGTAGAGATTCATTCAATTGATGAAGCAGTAAATCCCCACCTCACATATCATTAACATGAATATGATGAACAATAAAGAGATAAAGTTCAATTACGTAAAACAATAGCAGATTCTCTGATAGGCCTTTTTTCAAAACAATCTATGCTACATGAGAAATAATTTACTGCCAGAAAACTTTTAATACGTCCAGAGTCAAACCAATGTAAAGCATATACATTGGGAATTTGCTCGTCTGAAACACTTATAAAACTTCAAACGGAAACTACTTGAAGAGTTTGAAGTATAGAAGTATTCAATTGGTCAAGGAAGATAGATTGAGAATATACTATATCATGAGTTCAACTACATTGAAAGAGTTATTGGAAAGTAATCCTCCAAAACAATTGACAAACATTGAAGCACTTATAAAAGTGATCACCCACATTACCATTGTAAATTGCACAAATTTTACTAGAACACTTGGGGAAAAAGAGTGTTTTTCTACAGTCATTGATGAAAAAGAATGGTAGGGATTACGTCAAGTTATCAGTTAAATATTTAAAGGTATATCTTGTCACTGTTGGATAGATAATGCATGCATAAAGTAAAACAATTTTATCTAATTGAGGAGCTAAATCCACACACGAGTAGATTGACAAATCCTGGACAACAATTAGAACAGATACTTATTGTTAAAGAACCTTGGGATATATCATCCCAAAAGCTAGCTCAAAGGGTGGGAGCACCTAGGCCTTATTAAAGGCCACATTAGTTGCCCATACAACCATTGTTGGACTATATATCTCAACACGGAGCACCTAGGCCTTATAAAGGCCACGTTAGTTGCCCATACAACCAATGTGAGACTATATATCTCAACATGCCCCCTCACACGAGAGTAATCACACCTACATGTGGAAATTCCACTACAAAGAAAGTGAGAGGCAGTGAGATTTCAAACGCTTTGATATCATGTTAAAGAACCTTGGGATACACCATCCCAAAAGCTAGATCAAAGGGTGGGAGCACCAAAGCCTTATAAAGGCCACATTAGTTGCCCATACAACCAATGTGGGACTATATATCTCAACACTTATGTTTAATAAAATCAGTAATAATAGATGAAGCAATTGGAGGCATGTCTATTTATAGGAAAGATAAAGGCATAGTTTTTTATCCAACAAATTCTCTAAGGATCAAATTATTATGCTCCACGAGAGTAGGGTGTCCTGGCAATGGAAAATTAAAAAGATAATAAACCAGATGAGAGGTTCTCCAAGTCTAAGGCACACGGAAAATTAGACAAGTTCAACTATTGTCCTGTGACTCTATGTATTCAAGCGAAGTAAAAACAATCAAAATAATTCATGGGGCAAACTAGATATTGTGTATCACATAACTATATAGATCCTGCACATATACCAATCAGAATATGCACAACTATAACTAGGAGTTTTCCTTTCTTTCTTTCACATTGGGAATATTATCTCAGTTTTCGCATCAACTGAGACCAAGTTCATCCCCAAGCAAACTTAAAGGCATGTGCCCTACATAAGTCAAGTGCATTTAGGAGAATTAATTCCCTAGGTGCTGACCAAGGTTCAAATCCTTGTAATCAAGTAGGGCCATCATCAAATACCCTTTTCACCTATGAATTCTTTATTTTTCTAGACTCTCTTAATCCATACGTAAACATTCGATTCCCCACCTTGATTCATTGACTCGGATAAAGTCTTTATAAAGCAGAACTCACGAAAAAAAGTACATCCATTTTGTATCGCTGACAAAAAAATCACGGTTCTTATTTTAGTCTCGTACAAAAAAAAAAAAAAAAAAAAAAAAAATTATTATCCTGATTCCTATCAAATTCAAAGTTGATCGATCCATTTTAATCTTTTTGAGAAATTAATATGAATTTTTTTTTGAATTTGTGAGGATCACAATTTCATTTTGAATCTCTTAAAAACCTCGGGACTAATTTTTTTTTGTAAGAGACTAAAATGGATACGGTGTTCTTTGTTAGGGATCAAAAAAACTCTACTCAAAAAAAAAGTTACAGATTTTTCCTTCAGACTCAAACCACGGGGAACAACTAGTTTAAGAAAAATTGAAGGGGCTATAAATCTAACTCTGACTATCTTAAAGTTTCGATCTTTATCTAAAATTCTATAACCCAACAACGCGTGCAACTTAAAACTCATCCCCTTGAACCCTTTTGCAGACAGAAAAAGAAAATTAATAAAACTTACAAAATAAAGACAGAAACTAATCATCATGATCCACTAAAACATTGTCCCCCCAAAAAACAATAATAAAAAAATAAATTAATCCAAGATGATCATACTGACCCACAAACCAACCAACATAAAAATCCACCACAAATCTACAATCTACAACAAGGAGGAGCAAGGGAGTTGAAAAAAGATGAAATGTGCATTGAGGAACGTGATGCATATATAAAGACGAATAAAAAGAAACGGAAGACATCCATGTTTCAAGAAAGAAAAAAAAAAGTTAAAATAATAATCATCACCATCATCATCATGATGATCAACTCAAAAAGAAGAACTGAATTAAACATGGCCACGTTGCTGACTGATGCATGAAAAAAACACCAACTCACCTCAGAAAACCGGAACTGCAACTAAGAAAGGAGCAAGAAAGAGCGAGACTTCAAGCATAAGATGAAATGGGCAAAGAGGAAATGTGATATATAAAGAGAAAAAGATTGGAAGGGTTACATGCATACGTGGAAAAATGTCAGTGTGACAGCAATTTCGGTTCTTGCTTGGATTATTTTTCTTCTTTTTTATTACTTCCCTTCTTTGCTTCCTTCTTTCTTTCCTTGTTTGCTTCAATGTGTCACTCTCTCGTGGGAACTTTTAAAGAGAGAGAGAAAAGAAGAGACCGTTGGAGGGAACGTTTTCTATGAATCATATAAGGAAACTGCCTTGTAGACATTTGGGAGAGAGAAGAGAAGAGAAAAGAAAAGACAAAGAGACAACCCAGGTTTCAAACCTCCAATTTAATGTATATATTTGTTTAACTATGTCATTAATGTGTCTTTAAATTTTTTCCTTTTTTAAATTAAAATAATTATCTTTTAATAAAAGAAAATAACATCTGTCATTTTGAAGAATACACACTTATATCATTTTAGATCCTAACCGTTGATTTCTGTTCATCAACTGTTATAATTTATTGGATCAAAATTATTAATTAATTAATAATAAATTTGGCCCATTGAATTTGACCCAATAAATTATAACCGTTGATGGACGGAAATCAATGGTTATGATCTAAAATGATATAAGGTTATATCCTTTAAAATGATAAATGTTTTTCCCTAAATTAAAAATATAAAAATAGAGTTGTTTTCGATTGACAAGCGAAAATGGAAGGAATCTATTTTTTCTCTCTTTGTCTCTTCCATTTCTTCACTCACTAATAATTTTTTCTCTCGTTTGCGAGAGAATTGTTAAATACTAATAGTAACAAGATTATTTATTCTGCCTATTTTTTTTTTCTTCTTATCTTTGCATATTTTCCTCTAATACCGTTAGATCATAATTTTAAGATAAGAGATAAAGATAAAGATCTAATGGTGGTTTAAAGTGATAGACAAATGTAAGCAGAGACAGAGATAGATAGAATCTATGAAGTACCGACACTTCAAAAACTCTGACGTGTCGTGTCGTGTCCGACACTTCCCGACACTCTCGGATACTCCGATCTAATGGTGGTTTAAAGTGTGTTGCGTTGATAGACAAATGGAATTGAGTTTAATATAAATATTTGTGATATTTTATGTTTCTTTGCAAAATTTATGAAACATTTTTTTGTTAGATATTAAATATAATATACACTGCATAAGTTAAAAATATTATTTAATATCAAATCGTGTCCTAACGTGTTGAAATCTAACATTTTTAAAATAACGTATCGGAATGTCGTGTTATATCGTGTCACGTGTCCCGTGTCGGTATCGGTGCTACATAGGATAGAATAACCTATCCCATAATAATAATAATAACATTCAATACAATATTTTGTTTATATGTTGTTTGTTTTCAAAGTATGAATTGAAGACTTGGATATATATATATATATATATATATATATATATATATATATATATATATATATATATATATTTTTTGGGTTTATATATTTAAAGGGTTTTCATATCAACATATCACACCACAAATTTTTCTACACACACATATTTTGTGGGGTCCACATTTTAAAGCAAAAAACAAAAGCAAAAACTAATAAACATAAAACCTATGAAGCAAAACGAATCTGTCTATAACATTACATGTTATAGAAATTCAAAAAAAGATTTAAAGGTAACGTTGCTTTTTTTAGTTCCTACAACATTTAATATCTTATAATATTAAATATAATATACCCATATATATATTTAATATCAAAACGATACAATGTCATTGGATATTTGATACAATTGGATATATATATTTAAAAGAACTCATATTTAAATGAAGGAGATGGGGTAAAACTTTTGATAGAAACCAAATACATTTGAGTTATGCTGATTAAAAATGTTTTATATCCATTATCGTAAAAAAACAAATAAATAAATAAATAAATAATGAACCTAATTTAGATAACCATATCAGCTTAATTAGCTGCCTTAATTGTTTTCAATGCACTTATAAAAGGTAAGACCAAATCTCATGTAATTAATGCATAGAGAATTTAGGGAGGGAAAGGTTTTCATTTTTTTACATCGATCTTTTTAACATTTGATTTGCTAAGTTGCATAAACTACAATTTTATTAAATTTGGATCGATCTAGCGAGATCGATCCAAGTTCTGGTGACATGGTGGGATAATCGGTTGCGGTCACATTTTAATCTGGTTATGCAGTCAGATCAGTACAACACGTTCAACCCGCTTGGGTTTAACCGGGTCATGGTGACCCGCCAGGTCTTATGACCCAAAAAAGAAATAATAAAAAATGAAAAATTAAAAAAAAACAAAAACAAAAACAAAAACAAAACACTTAAAGCGCTGTCTTAGTAAAAACGAAAAATGCTAAATGCCCAAATCCCTAAAACGTAAAAATGCAAAATCCCTACATGGATTCGGCAGAGCGTTGTTATTGTTGCTGTCTGTCCGTCGCTTTGGGTGGTTTCCCTCTTTCCCTTTCACGGCTTGCAGTTCTATCTGTGTTCAACATTTGAATATATCTTTCTCTTTTTTTAGTTTGATATGTGAAATAATTTTCTCTTTTTTAGTTTAGATTTGTTATTGTGCTGTGTGATCTGCTAAGCTATCCTTATCACTACGTAGTAAACTCCAAGAGCTTAATGCTTAATCCTCTTTTTGTTGCAAGTATTTTTCAAAACCAAGAAAACCCATTACACTCTATCAAGTTTTACACATAAGTTTTGACTTCATTGGCAAAGGATCAGTCAGTTCAACATGTTTTAGGGAACACCTTGTATTGGAAAGGTCCTGTGGTGTTGTCTGTTGTCTGTTGAGTTGCTTCACGTTTTTTCAGCAATCGGGTTTTCAAGTTACTGAGGACTTGCTTTGTGTGTTGATTGATGTTGTGTAGTATAGAGATTGAGAAGGTTTTTTCATTAGATCTTGTACAGAACAGCTAAGAAACTCAGCAGTTTTTTCATTTATTTTCAAGGTTTTCAACTTTGTCATGTTAGAAAAGATAGAGGTTGAGGCAATATGTAATTTGTATATTAATTCTGCGAGTGAAGTGATATTTTCTTGTGTAAAACCAGATAAATTAAATAGTTAGTACCTTTTCACCAAAAAAAAAAAATATTTAGTATTTTTTTTTTAATTACTAAATCTTAACCGCTGATTGACGGAAATCTAACGGATAAGATTTATTGAATCATATTTATTAATTAATTATTAATTTCCAATAAATTTTAACCGTTAGATTTCCGTCAATCAACGGTTAAGATTTAGTAATAAAAAGTAGTAAGAAAAAGAGGTAGTAAGTATAACATCTCCTTCAGTTATAAACCACCATTAAATCCTGAGAAAAAAACAAAAAAAGAGAGACCATATCAAAGATGTTTTGTGTACTATACTAATATTCATGAACCATGACATAAATATACCTTTCCAGAAGCTATACCTTGATTGTTCTTCGATTTATATGCCGTAGTTATTTATTAATTTGCCGATTTCTGCTTGGAAGGATTCTTTTCTTTTTTATTTTTAAATACTACGTCTTACTGGGATGAATGGTAATAGATCTTTTTTAGTATCCAGTTTAAGTAATACTACTTTAATCTTCCTGAGTCATAAATCTAAAGTGTGTGTGCGTGTATTTATGTTTGCTGCAGTGTTTTTTAAGCCTAAATTACTAAGTGTGCAGTGTTTTTTAAGCCTAAATTACTAAGTGTGTGTCAATCAGTGCAACCAATGATCCACCAATTCAACCGGTGACCCAGTAACTCAGTACTTCGATCGGGTCAATGTCCGGTCCGAATTTAATAACACTGATAAATTGTGATTTCTGTGTGGTGTGTGTGTGTCTGTCAACCGGTCCGACCAATGACTAATCAATTAAACCGGTGACTCAGTAACTCAGTACCTCGATTCGGGCATCAAGTGTGTGTGTGTCAACCGTTCCGACCAATAACTCACCAATTCAACCGGTGACCCAGTAACTTAGTACCTCGATTGGGTCAATGCGCGATTCGAATTCAATAACACTCATAAACTATGATTCGTATTTTATTTATTTGGAAAACATTTTTCAAATCAGATATATCAAAAGAGCTGCCACCAAATAAATAAATAACCATTTAAATCGGGTATGCGGGTAAAAATTGTGGGAAAATTAACAAAATAAAAGTAAATTACACGAAGATTAGTATAATTCATCATATATGCAAAATCTTTTCCAATATATATATAATAGGTGAAAATTTATTAAAATTAATGTATTATATATAAAAAAAAGTAGTTAATTAATGTGTTGATAGAAAATTTAGTCAATTGTAAAGTTGTGTCTTTTGATGATTTCAATTAATGACCATTATTATGATAGAGAAATTAATGGAGAGATATTCAGAATTAAAATTTGAAATTTTGCGACCATGAATTCTAAGTTTGTGAGATTTTTTTTTTTTTTTTTTTAATAAATTCAAAGGTATTCTCCGGCCGTAACCGAAGACTAATCCCCATCGAGCACTGTCGGACTCTTTCGGGGGCGGCTCTCCCAAATTATTATTTTTTTTTTCATTCCCAGGACTTGAACTCGAAACATCTGATTAAGGAGCTCAGGCTCTTTATCACGTGTGCCAAAAGAGTTCGGTAGTTTGTGCGTTTTATAGTATGCTATTGTTTGCTGGTATTAGGCTCTTGTACGTAATTGTTTATGCTAGAACTGAATGATGGTTATAAAGATTCCATCTTTCTTTTTTCTGGTTTATGCCAGATGATTGGAAAAGTTCATGTAAGCTTTAGTTTTCTTATCTAAAATGCAATATTCCTTTTAACTATATGGTGCAGGTTTTCTAAAGCATATGATGGCATTTCCATTGTAATATAGAGGACGGTTTTCTGCAAAATTGTCATGTGACAAGGAGAAAAACTATTCATACATTTAAACTCAATTAGCATGGAAAATAAAAAGTTCAAGCATAAAATATGTTTAGTGATATTTTAAGAAAACATTTTCTGTTTTTAAATGTAGAGTCCTAGCTTGCATTATTTTAAGCCCCAGAACGAAGTAGAAACTGTTCCATTAAATGCATTGAAGATGCATATTAATTCCGTAGTCTAGGATCAAATTGTTATTAATTTGTTGAAAATATCAGCAATAAGTTTTCGTTGACATTTAAGAACGAGGTGCACCATCGAGATAAAGAAAAATACAAGAAATTCCCATCTTAAAAAAAAACATTGTGATCAAAGCTTTTAAAAAAGCTCCGCATTCATTTGAAATTTAATTTTTTGACCGACTCATGCATTAAAGGACTCGAAGCGGAAGAAAAAGATAGACAAGATTTTTAAACCCTGCCAAATATGAATTCTTGAAAAAAATCAGCCAATGCCAATTGTGAAGGAAACTGTTATTTCTATAGTTCTATATTATTTTCATAGTTCAATTAATAGGAAACTAACCATTTTTTGAAAAGTCAAGGAACTTGTTGGTTCTAAAGTGACCCTACCATTGCTTACACGAATCCAAATCCAAGAAAATAACTAAATTAATATACTTTTAAATAAAATTTTGACCGACTAATTAGTTGCTATTGATTTGGTTTATGTTATTTTCGTAGTTCAATAAATAGGAAACCAACCATTTTCTGAAAACCAGCAAATACCAAGACACTTGCTGGTTCTAAAGTGACCCTACTACTGCTTACAAGAACCCAAATCCAAGAAAATAAATAAATTAATATACTTTTAAATAAAATTTTGACCGACTAATTAGTTGCAATTGATTTGGGTACAATTAGCAATTACTTTTGATTTTTTTTTTTTGGATACATTGAGGAATTGAACATACAACCTATTACATAACTATCCACACCCCTCACTAGGCTAACCCTAATATCCTTTTAAATAGCTTTCTCGCGTAGAATATCTTAACCTCTTGTCTTGATAACTCTCTTCTATCGTGATGAACTCTCTTTTGAATATTATTAAAAAAAAAAAAAAAATCAGCTATCAGTACCTAGGATACACAATAAAATGGCCTAATCATGTAAGCCATTTTAGAGGACACTATTGAATCGGAAGTGATAAAATAAAAGGGAAAAGTGTATACCTTTTGTGTTATTTGTGATAGAAAAGTGATGTTAAAATCATTAAGAGGTGATAATCTATAATAGAGAAATCGCTTCGATAATATTCACAGTTCCATGAAATATACACCAGAAATAGAAACGTGCAATAGCACAAAGTTAAAGCATACGATACGAATGCTGCAAGAAAAAATCCGAGGCTAATGTTAAACATTATGTCCTTAAAACAATTTTACCCTCACTATGGTGCCCAAGATTTGTGGACAATTGTCTCCATAATAGAACAGATTATCTATATTCTTGTGGCAGCTCTTCCACACTAAATAGTCTCATCTAACTCAACCTATGTTTGACCAATCGCACTAGAGTGGAAGAATGCAAATGTAAGGAATATGCAAAAATCAATAGAGAAAACTCCTCACAAAACCTCGATTCTCTATATATTTCTAGAAAACACAAAAGAGTCTTATTCTACGACGAAACAACACATCTGTTCCTTTTACCTTTATGTTAACAACATGAATATTTTTACCTTCAATTATACAAACTCATTTACATACGATTATTATTAGTTAAGATACAGAAAGAATAAGAACGAAGAAGAAAAATCATATCTGAAAAAATATTCTCGTGTATATTCATCTGAACAGTAACCATATTTATACAAGAGTGTTTTAGGGAAAAGAAAGCAAGGCAAGTTTGTTACAACAAACTTGCTAACAAACTAGCTGACGTGGAAAATAATAAAGGAGAAAGAAATACAATAAAGGAATGAAAATACTCATACTCTAATACTCCCCCTCAAGATGGAGAGTAGATGTTAAGGACTCCTATCTTAGAGAGAAGAGCAAGAAATTGGGAAGGATGAAGAGCCTTTGTCAGCAGATCAGCAAGTTGTCTAGAGGATGGGATGTGAAAAGTGCGCAGTGTGCCTTTGATGAGGTGCTCACGAACCAAGTGACAATCAATGTCAATGTGCTTGGTACATTCATGAAAAACACAGTTGGCAGCAATATGGAGAGCTGCATTACTTTCACAGAATAAGTGAGCACGTCCATTGTTAGGAACATGTAAATCGCGAAGCAAGGAGAACAACCATAATATCTCACAAGTGGTCACTGCCATAGCACGATATTCCGCCTCAGCAGAGGAACGAGAAACCGTTTGTTGTTTCTTGGATTTCCATGAGATCAAGGAATCACCAAGAAATATGCAAAAATCGGACATTGACTTCCTACTATCAGGACAAGAGGCCCAGTCAGAATCACAAAACGCATGTAACTGCAGCTTGGAGGCAGAGGAGAAAAAGAGACCTTGACCAGCAGTAGACTTCAGATATGCCAACACACGTTGAGCAGCTTGGAAATGAGGAACTCTTGGAGAAGACATAAATTGACTGAGATGATTAACCACAAATCAGATGTCTGGGCGAGAAACGGTCAAGTAGAGAAGCTGACCAATAAGTCTTCTATAAATTTTAGGATCTGTAAGCAGGGCACCTTCATGTAAAGATAATTTGAGATTGGCATCCATTGGGGAGGAATGAGGTTTACAACCAAGAAGACCAGTATCCTCAAGGATTTGGAGAGTATATTTGCGCTGACAGAGGGAAATTCCTTTGGGAGACCGTGCAATTTCCAAACCAAGAAAATACTTGAGAGCACCTAAGTTCTTGAGTTTAAACTTACTGTCCAGAATTGAAGTAAAAAGCTGCACCTCTTGAATGTCATTAGAAGCAATGATAATGTCATCAACATAAACTAAAATTGCTATAAAAAAAGTAGTGGTCTTCTTAACAAATAAGGAATTGTCAGCATGAGATTGATCAAAACCAAGAGATGTCAGACTACAAGAAAATTTAGCAAACCATTGCCTAGAGGCTTGTTTCAAACCATATAAGGACTTGTTGAGCTTGCAAATAGCATTAGAGGGAAGCTCCCCCTTACCAGAATAACCAGGAGGGAGTTGCATGTATACCTCCTCAAATAAATCGCCATGTAAAAAAGCATTGTTTACATCTAATTATGTAAGATGCCAACCATGACAAGCAGCAAGTGCAAGAAGCATTCGGACAGTGGTGATCTTGGCAACAGGGGAAAAGGTTTCAAAAAAATGTATACCCTATTGTTGATTGAAACCTTTGGCAACAAGTCTAGCTTTAAAATGTTCAAGTGAACCATCAGAATGATATTTGATTCGAAACACCCATTTACAACCAACAACGAGTTCGCCAGGAGGTAGAGAAGTGACTTGCCAAGTGTTATTGGACTTAAGAGCAAGTATTTCAGCTTGCATGGCCTCATTCCATTCGGGTAGTTGAGAGGCTTGAGAATATGTGGTAGGCTTAAAATGAGTAGAAATGGCATTAATGAAAGCCATGTGAGGTGGGGCAATTTTAGTGTAAGAAAGATGATTCGAGATGGGGTGGGCAGTGGATGAAGAACAAACATAATCAGTGAGGTAGGATGGAGGTTTGGAAATGAGATTTGGTCTGGTATTGGAAGAAATTGGGATGGGTAAATGGTTAACTGGAGCAGAAGTAAAAGAAGGAATAGGAATGGAAGAAAAAAAAGAAGGGGATGAAGGGGATTTAGCAAAAGGAAAAATAGCCTCAAAAAAAGTGACATCTCGGGTTATGATGATATGATTTGAACCAAGATCCAAGACCTTATAACCTTTATATCCAGTAGGATAACCAATGAATACAGCTGGTAGTGATCTAGGTGAGAATTTGTGTATAGTTTTGGGTAATGTAGAATAATGGCAAAGGCAACCGAAGACTCTAAGGTGATCATAGGTGGGAGACTTGTGACAAAGAAGCTCAAAAGGAGTTTTGTTGTGAAGGAGAGGAGATGGAATGCGATTGATCAAGTAGATGGCAGTGAAGACACACTCAGGCCAATAAACCAAAGGAATGTGGGACTGAAAATACAAAGATCTGGCAACATTCAGTATATGCTGATGTTTCCTTTCAACCACTGAGTTTTGTTGTGGTCGATCAACACATGAATGAAAAAGTTGAATACCTTTGGAAAGATAAAAAACAGAAATGAGGAATTCTGGTGCATTATCACATCTGATAGACTTAATAGGCAGACTATACTGAGTCAACATGAGTGTATAAAAATGAGGAAATACATCTTTGAAATCAGATTTGTGGTGCAAAAAATAGCACCATGTAAAGCGAGTAGCATCATCCACCAAAGTCAAAAAACATTTGCAACCAGTAACAGAAGGAGTGTGAAAAGGACCCCAAATATCACAATGGATTAAGTCAAAAGCATTAACAGACAGTTTGGGATTCAAAACAAAGGGTAAACGTTTTTGTTTAGCAACAGGATAAATCATGCAAGGTTCAGAAAGACATCCAGTATCATTAAAATGCAAAGTCTCTTTCATTGAATGTAAAGTGGAAGTAGACAAGTGTCCTAAACGAGAGTGTCAAATAACAGAGTCAGGCACTCAAAAAATAGCATTAAGGGTGGGGGAAACAACATACTGGGAAGGGAATGAATTTAAAACATAAAGACCAACAACCCGATTAGCAATCCCAATCACTTTGGCCAATGAATGGTCCTTAATAGAGCAAGAAGAAGCATAAAAGTTAGCTGTGATAGAGGTGCAATGAGTGAGAGCACTTATAGAAAAAAGATTAAATGAGAAAGTAGGGACATACAGGACATTGTGAAGAGTGAGGGAAGGGGAGACACGTACACTACTAGCAGAAACCACCGAAACCGTGGTGCCATTGGGAAGAGACACAACAGAATCGGAGAGAGTAGTGGAAGAAATGAAAAAATGGGGCGTACATGTGACGTGATGTATCACATCCGTGTCCAAAACCCAAGAGGAAAAAGAAAGAAAGGTACAGGACCTACCACTGAAGCTAGCAACTGATGGAGAATAATCAGCAATAACTTTCGGCGAAGCAGAAGAGGACGGTAACGTTGGTGGAGTGTAGGAATTGTTGGGTTGAAGCAACCCCAATAACTGTTGATATTGGTTATGGGTCAGAGTGGGCTGAGGATGGTTGGGCTCATAAGGTGGTGGAACAAAATTTGGGAAGCTGGCATTGGCTGAGGGGTGAATAGGTGTGGGCCTTGGTGGTTTGGGCTTGTACCCAGGGGGAAACCATGAAGCTTGAAACACTTGTCTCTTGTGTGACCAGCAACGTTGCAATATGTGCAATAAGGGCGAGGACGACGATATGTACCAGAAAAAGCAGCAGCCAAAGGAGCATTTCCAGGGCCAGATGAAGGAGGTGCGGAAGTGGAATTCAGCAAAGGTGTATCAAGTAAAATCGGTGGAGAAGTGGAGATCTGTCTCTGACGCTCCTCCTGAAGCACCAAAGAAAAAATACGACTCAGCTGAGGAAGAGGTTCCATCAGAAGGATTTGTGCCTGGACAGAGAAGAAGGAATCATTGAGCCGCATTAAGAATTGTAAGGCTTGATCCTGCTGTCGAAGATCAAGGAAAGATCGAGAGGCACCACAATTGCAATTCGAAGTGGAAGCATAATCATGAAGTTCATCCCAAAGAACCTTGAGACGAGTATAGTAGCCATTGACATCAAGACTCCCCTGAGTGAGGGAAGAAATTTGTTGTTTCAACTGGAAAAATTTTGGACCATTTGCCTGAAGAAAGCGAGTACGCAGATCTGTCCAAATCTCAGAAACAGAAGAAAAGTATAGCAGACTATCAGCGATGTCCTTGGAAACTGAATTCAAAATCCATGAAGTCACCATTGAATTGCATCGACTCCATGAAGAAAATAGCAGATCATCGGTTGCAGGACAAGGTAGAGAGCCATCAATAAACACAAGTTTGTTTTTCGCGGAGAGAGCAATCTTCATCGCTCTGCTCCATGAATGAAAATTAGGACCGATAAGAACATGGGTGACTAGGACAAGGCCAGGATGATCACCACTGCTCAAAAAATATGGACTAGAATGATCATCCATGGGAGGAGGGGTAGAAACAGCGGAAGAAGAAGTGGCTGCTTTATTGGTGGTGTTATTTGAGCCACGAGCCATGACGAAGGCAAGGGCTAAATTCCATTTGATACCATATTAGTTAAGATACAGAAAGAATAAGAACGAAGAAGGAAAATCATATCTGGAAAAATATTCTCGTGTATATTCATCTGAACAGTAACCATGTTTATACAAGAGTGTTTTAGGGAAAAGAAAGCAAGGCAAGTTTGTTACAACAAACTTGCTAACAAACTAGCTGACGTGGAAAATAATAAAGGAGAAAGAAATACAATAAAGGAATGAAAATACTAATACTCTAATAATTATCAACTATACAGTCACATACCCGCATTACGCATAGAATCAAAACTTAACACCAAACTTTATCCAAATTATGACAGCTACCATTTTAATAAAATATGGATAGCATAATACCTGTTTATTGAACTGACTGAATCCTCAAACCTATAATCCAGAAAATATCCAATACACAATATACTCATATCTACAACTTCGGAATTTATTCTTAGATTCCTACTCACTTCCAGCAAAACTTAAAACATACACACATACTTTGCTATACAGATTATATCCAAACATTTAACTGGATAACTTCATAACAAATACATGCCCAAACTTGTACGGGTTTTATAAGAGTTATGTTGTAGGAAAAGTGATTGTGTTATGTTATAGAGATTCGTTTTGCGTGCCAGATTTTTATTTTTATTTTTTGCTGCGGGCCCCACAAAATGTTGTGTGTGTAGGAAAATTTTTGTGGTCATGTTAAATAATAGATAATAAGCCCAACTTGTACATAGTATTTTCCATCATACATGCCCAAATTATAATCATACCAAATATGCACAGATACATCAAACTACATCCATCTCTTAAGTTACAAACCATAATTTACATACAAACATGATCATATTGTTGGAATTAATAGTAAGATTAATATACAATGATCCATTGGTTATGAATAAGAAGTGGGTTAATAAAGAAAAAGAGAAAAGGGAAGATGAAGAGTTGTGTGGGTTGTTTAACAAGTCCCACATTGGACAATTGGTAGAAAGTGGGAGAGTATATAAACTCACACCTCCATCTCTTTAATTGGCCCTTGGGTCACTACATATTTTATGTAGGGGAGGAGATAGGTGGGCTTTGGTTCACCACCACACGCGCGCTGCCGCTGCCGTCCGGCCGGCCCGGCCCGGCCCGGCCCGGCTCGGTTGTGTGTATTAAAAATAATTTTTTATTAAATTATTTTTAATTTTTGGTCCAAACGTTGCTTCCCTCCAAAATTCGAACCCACCCGCCGGTTTTTGAACTGAACCGATTCTTCCTTTTCGCGAACCGGTTAAAGGAAGTGTATACTCGCCGAACCGGTCACCGGTTGTACCTGTTCGTCGGAACGGTCACCGGTCACACCCGTTCGCCGCCGTCAGACACGGCGGTTCGCCGCCGGCGACTGTTCATCGTGACCGGTCAGTGTCTATAAATAGACACTGACACATTCAGAAATCCATCCGATTTTTTCTGCACTTAAACTCTGCCAGAATTCTTATTCTTCCGGTATTGCATACTGTTGTTCATCCTCCGGTGTGAATACTTCTGGCATATTGTTGTGTTCGTTTGGGCTGTTGATTGGTAGTGCCACCATTCTTCAGACGGAATCCGTTCTATCCTGGGAGACAAGTGTCCATCAACCTTAGGCATCAGTGAGGGGGCAAATTGTCTTAAGGAGACACGTTCTGTGGGCTCGGATTCAATCCTCTCCTGCATACATTCTTCTGACTAATTCTGTATTCGGATTACAAGTAAGTCTGTTCTTATTTTTTATTATTACACAGTGATAACTCTGATCATCTACCCCTTCTGTCAAATACATGGGTTCAAGGCTATAGTGATTTGATATCACCCTCTGTCTTCAATAACACATAGCATATCATGTTCTTAAACTACATTTGTATAATGTTAATAACCAAAATATTGTTATATATGCACAACCCCAAAACATTAGTCTATCAGTGATCCTGCTATGTCTGCTAACCATTCTTATCATGTCACTTTTTCGTTGAAGACTAACCATCTGAAGGAGCACCTAAAATATGTCCCTGTAACATGGGGTAAAATATAAAATCTTAGTAAACTCAGAGTTTATGGAGCAGTCTCCACTCTCGAGTTCACTTCTTGCATAATTAGTCAATATACATAGGATAGGAGAAACATATAGTTTAGCACATACAAATTCAAAATACCTCACACATCATATAATGTATAGAATTCTACACAAGTCATATAATGTACACCCTAAGGATAATTTCATATAGCATCACAATTCATCAAAACATCTTATTATATTTAAATTAATCAATACATTTACAATTATTAGTCATGTAATCATATAATCTACTTTCCAGTAATTATGCTTTAACTTATGAAAAATTCATAATTTCACAACTTATTCATTGTGATTAACTTTCTATTACCAAAGTCCTTACGAAAGTTATTACAGAGTCCAAATGTTATAGTTCTTACAAAAGTTCTCACATATTTTCCGATAACCTGATACTTTAGAGTTATTTCTCCAAGCATCATAGCATTCTCAAATATCCTCATATTATATCATCATATCTCTTTTTGAATCAAATAATGATAAATTACATCAATTATCTCAATATCAACAGAACCCAAATTGGTTACTGGATATGAAAGGGAATGATATATTTACTACCAAAAAAATTTACCACTCTTACAACCAATTTAATCACCCTTTATTTCCGTTAATATAACGATTATAATTTATTTAGAATTAATAATTAATTAATAAATATGACATAATAAATGTTATTAATTTCGAATAGATTACAACTGTTAAATTGACAAAAATTAACGGTGATTAAATTAATTATAAGAGGGGTAAAAAAAATTTGTGATAAGTGGGTCGGTTCTCATATATATATATATATATATATATATATATATGAATACATTTAAATATATCTTATTATGTTTACCAAAATATATATATATATATATATATATATATATATATAGTGGCGGACCCAGCAAAATATTTTTATGTCTGCACACTTAGGGCGGGGGTTCGGGGGTGCCGCCCCCTTTTTTTATAAGATCTGATCCAATTTTTGTTTTTTTTAAATGATCATGATCCAATTTTTGCTTCCACTTCAAAAGTAAAGCTTTGGTGAAACAACCAGAGTTTTAAGAAAATAATTGATAATGATAATTAAAAAATAAATAACACCACAAAAAAATATTTGTAAAATATAGTATAATTGCAGGGATTAATAGATCAAAATCCACATATCTATTTGATACAAAATTGATCACTTTTGTTTCACAAAAGATTATGAAAAATCTTGTATGATTCTCCTCCACTCTTTACCTTTTTCCTTTCACTCTTCTTATTTTTATCTTTTTTACTTGGTTTGAATTCCCCAAATTTTTTATGTCTGCAAGGGCAGACACTAACACCAAATGGGTCCGCCATTAGCTATTCAAAAATAAATGTCGAACCCGTATAAACACAAGTTATCCAACGAATTAAAATTGGTCTAACGGTTGTTTATCAAAAAAAAGAAATCGGTCTAACGGGCAACAGCACACAAATGAATAGAAGAATCGACAGCCTTTGCTTTTTGTCAATGACGTTGTTTTCATTTTTCAACTTCTTTTTCTTTTTTTGTTGTAAAAACAAGATAGCAATTCAATGGTACTCGTACATCAACTTCTTCTTCTTTTTTTGTAAAAACTCTTATATATTTGTAGTATTATTTTTTTTGTACAGATATTTGTAGTATTTTTAATATAATATTTTATGCCTTAATTGTTAAAGTTTTTAAAAGTATAATAAGATAATTAAAAATATATATTAATTTTTATTAAAAATAACATAACGTGTTTAAAAAATTATCTAAATTTTATTCTTTTAAAAAGCAGTTCCTGTCAATTTTCAGGTATAAAAAAAGAAAAACATTTCTCCTTTTAAAAAATTTAACTTTATTTCATTTTAGATTTTGATTGTTGATTTCCGTCAATTAATGGTTAGGATTTATTAGATTTTATTGTGAATTACTAATTAATTAATAAATTTGACCAAATAAACTCTAACGGTTAATTAACGAAAATTAATGATTAAAATCTAAAATAACATAAAGCTAAATCCTTTATAATGACAAACATTTTTGTCATAAAAAAAAGAAAAAAGAAAAAGTAAAAAACAGTTCCTGTCAAGTACAACTTGTGTTGATTGATATACAAAAGGTTTGGATATTTTTTCTCTTCAGAAGTTATTTTTTTAAATAAATAAAAAAATACTTCTTACTTTAAGTTCCTTTGGATGTTTTACCGTAAGAATTCGCACCGCTAATTACGAAGATTAATTAATTAAATGTGATGATTAGAAAATAATTCCAAAGTTGACCCTAATAATTATTATGAGACTCTAATAATTAAAGTAAGTAAGTAATAATGCTGAAAGTCGTTTTTCGGACGAAAAGCGCAAAACAAGTATCCTGAAAAATTATAATAAGTGCATGATAATTACTAGAATAATATGTAGGACTTTTAAAACAAGTTTCAAGTCAAAATAATGAGAACTGGTGCCAGAATTGATACTGGCTATGGAAAAGCGCGTACCGAAAAGGTGCTCCGAAAAATAAAATAAAAATATGACAAATCTTAGAAAAATGAGTAGGTTAAGATTCCAAAGTTTAGGACTAAAATGTTTTGCGAAGCTATTAATGCTAATATTGCGCGTTAAATGCTTGAGTGGCTATTTAAACAACTTTTGCACACAACCCTAGGCGATAATCAGCCTTCCTACGTGGGTTTGGGTGTGCTGAGAGGCTGCCTCTGTCTTTCTCACCATTCCATTGCTCTTCTTCACCAAAAAACCTCCAAGGCACCACTTTTATGAGAGATTATCAAGTAAACACTTGGGTGTGAGCATTGTGAGAGTGTTGGTGAGCTCCATTCTGAGTTGTGGTGTTGTTTTCCTTGAGCTTGAGGTGCTGAGTTTCTGAGTTGTGAGGATGAACCCTTTATCTTGGTAGTTGAAGCTCCAAGTGTCAACCTTTGGATAGAAAGATCAAGTCTTGTGCACCATTTTCGTGCACTTTGTTGAGGCAGAATTGTGGAGCTGTTTGGTGAGCTCCATGAGCCTTTCTTGCTGAGTTTTGAGCTTGGGTATGTTGTATCACCTTTGATCTTGAGTTTTAATGGGTAAAAGTGGAGTCTTGGCATGTTTAATAAGATAAAGAAGTAACCAACGTGTTAGATAACCTAAATGAGCTTAAAGATGCATGCTTTAACGTTTAGAATTGGTAGAAGTTGGACCTTTGGTTTGGATTTTCACAAAATACAGAATCTGACTTCTGTCGCGAAATATCCGGATATGGGGATCTGGATATCCGGATATTGATATCCGGATATGCCCCCGACATATATCCGGATATTCTTGGTTTTCGAAGAACAGTAGCTGCACTATTCATACAGAAGCCTATTTGGGGTTTGTGGACCCTAGATTGAGGAATTTGAACTTTTGTAATAATTAAACTAAGTCAGAATCAAGTGTTTAAGGGCTTGTGGCTTTGTGAGAAGCCTTAAGACATAAATCGTAAAGGAAAGGCGTAATCTTTGTGTTCTATACTTGTAGAGTTTGAATATTGATATGCTTGCTGGTCCTAAATCAGATTGTGATCTGCTGTGTTTGGGCTTTGAGCTGTGTGGACTCTTAGCTGTGGATTGTTAGCTTGTAAGGTAAGCTTTCGTGTCCTCGATCGGATTAGTCTGTTGTTTGTTCCATCGACCTCCATGGGAGGGTGGTTTATATGCATGGTATGCTTTTATGAAAATGTTATATGCATGATATATGCCTGAGATGTGTGAATATATATGATGTCGTGACTTACACAATCAGACAGCGACTCTGGTGTGTAAGGCATGTAGTGTATGAAAGTGATGTTGTTACTTATACGATCAGACAGCGACTCTGATGTGTAAGGCCTAAGACTGCGACTCTTATGTTAGATGGGTCGCAGACGTGCATAATCCCTATCATGTTCCCTGGCCAGTCGAACCGCATTTACATACATCACCTGAATATTGAGTTAAATGTTTAGCTCGTTGAGCAAGAGATTATACTGTCATGATTTATATGCTTAACATGAACATGCATTGCAATTACTGTTTTGAACCTATATTATGCCTGTAAGTGAGCTTCGGGCGGAAGAGTCCTTGAGGACCGCTTGTCTTACTGAGATTTCTTTTTAGAGATCTCACCCCATGTTTAGGGCACCATTTTCAGGTTCAGGTAATGCGGGGGTTGATACCTCTAGCGGAAGAAGGTCGGAGCTTAGCTGTTATTGCTGTCTAATTGCTGATATGTTTGGATGCTGGATGATGCCTGTTGCTATTATGCTTTTTTTCAGTTATTATTATGTTGTCGCCGTTAAGACTGTTGTTGGGCTTTATGGTCTTATTTGGTGAGCATGGGGTTGTCCATGCCACAATGGTTTGACTTTATGTTTTTAGAATTCAGTTGTAATAATATATCAGGATTATGTCCGGACTACGTGTTGTAGTTCCGTGATTATAGATACTCACTGTTATTATATTATGAGGTATTTCAGTTAGTTGTCTCTTGCAATATCGTACGGGCAATATTTTATGAAATGGATTAAGTAATCAACTCGGTAATGATAATGACGTCATAATTTAACAGAAAAAAGATATTCCACATTTTTAAATTAAGTGTGGCTTAATACGATGACATGTTAACAAACCGGGTATACACGGCATGTTACATTTACTTAAAAAAATAGAAGTCACAAAAAAATCAAAAAATTTCTCTTTTTAGAAGCTAAAGATTTTAGCTTCTAAAAAAAGCAGAAGTCAAAAGTTAAATATTTTTTTTAAAAACTTAAATACTTTTATAAAAATTAAATAAATTTAACTTGTATAAACACTGAGAAGTTGTCGTTTGTCGGTCTTTATTGACTGCAAATCACACACAGACAAAAAGTGACTATAAAATGAAAGTGGGTGCAGGGGGGGCGATGAGTGCTGACCAAGGTTGTCAAACTCGAGTTTCTACGAAGAAACGGAGAAGTGTGGCAAAAATATAAAACGTAGAAACGACACGAAACGTAAAGTTTCTACTTTCTACCACTTAAGGTCAAGATATAAAATTATATATATGCATGTTAAAAAAATATCACATAATGAACATGTGTGTTAAGCCACTTATCTATCTAAAAAGGAAAATTATTTTCATAACCAAGTCTCAAAATTATAGATAGTGATAATTAACAAGTAATGGATAATCAATATGCTCTAAGTGCTTTATACACTATGCAGATTTTGGATCATCGCTCATTAGGATATAATTTCACTTCTTTCAATGCACACAATGATCCAAAAACACAAAACGATTCTCATAGCATAACTTATAATAGAATTGCAACTTTATAACACATAATTATAAAAAACATATATCCAAACAAAAAGATATTAAGATACTGTGAATATGGCGTGGGGAAAATGAAAATTAGTCCTTTTTTTTGTAAAACTTTTTATTTATTAAATTTTTAGTTTTTACGTATTTACACGGCGTTTCTACCAGTATTTACCAAGGACGATTTTTACTTGAGTTTTAACACGCACCACTCTAGTAAAAATGTAAAAACACTATATTTTTATGTTTTTACACTAGATTTTTTGACAATAACGGTGCTGACAATAATTACCGAAGGAGATTAGAATATTAAATGTCAGACAACCTTTTGTGCGAAAATATTATAAGTTCATGCATTCAATAAAAATAAGACTATGTTTTTTTTATAGTTAAATAAGACTATGTTATCCATATTACAAATGCCTTGTTTTAGGGTAAAGTGTCTCTCATTTTAAAGAATGTAAAGTTGTATCATTTTAAAAGAGAAAAAAATAGATAAAGAAGGAGAGAGAGAGTTGACAAACAAAATAAGGGTGCGGGTCTCACTTCTTTGTGAGAGTGAAAGGATATAAGTTGTGTCATTTAAAAGGATAAACATTTTTCCACTTATTTTAAATGATAATAATACCCATTACTTAAATGCGACGGAGTACTTAAATAACTCTGGATTAAAGCCCCACAAGTTGTGCAATAATGTCTTCTACTTTCTTTTTAGGACTGTCTGTTCATTAAGTCTTTAAATAACAATAACGCTTCTTACAATCTTACCTGCAACACATGTGAGGCGGCCCAATTGTGGATCAATCCTAATTAAATAATAAATATTATATTCTTATAAACAGTATTTTTTATTTTTTTTAAAGAGTAAGTTGTGTAACACATTTCCAATTGTCACTCTCATTTTTTCTGAACAAAGTTAAATTTTGCTATATATTACCTCCGAGTCATACACAAAAAGCTCTTGAACAAGAGAACAGTTTTAATATTTATAAAATATTTTTGTATTAGAATTAGAAATATTTAGAAAATACTTGTAGATTAGATATATAAAGAAGGGAATGATCCGTTTATAAAAAAAAAAATTATAAATTACACTAAGTATGATAGGTCATACACTCTTAATTAAAATATGACTGGTCAGACATAGTGTAGTTTGTAAAAATTTATAAATAAAAAGTTTGTAAATATAACCTTCTCCATATAAATTTTTTTGTAAGAATTATTAATGCAAATACGAAAAACAAATCAAAAACACATGACTCCACATGTCACACACGTGATAGAGATACCATTACACGACATGTGTGGCCATATTTTATAGTTTATTATAAGTTATGATAAGGATACATAGGTGCCAACGTAATTTATTATAGAGTTTATTGCGCTATATAACGACTAAACAAGGAAAGCAAAGACCACCAAGAGCAGCCAGTAATAACAGCATGGCTAACCAAGAATCTCTGCTACACAAACCTAGAAAATCGAAATTCCTTTCCAAAACATTCTGCTTAATCCTCTCTGTAGCTGCCATCCTAAGCTCATCAGCACTTATTGCTTCTTATCTCATCAAACCTAACAATGTCTGTGAACATGCACTTGATACAGCATCATGTTTAGCACATGTCTCAGAAATGGTAGCAGGTCAAGCTTTAACAACCTCAAAACACCAAAAATTCAATTTGCTCCAATCCTTACTAATGAAGTCCATTTCACGCATTCAGAAAGCTATGGACACAGCAAACGCTATCAAACTCAGGACTAACAGTCCGAGAGAGGAAGCAGCTTTGCATGACTGTGAGCAGCTTATGGACATGTCGATGGAAAGAGTTTGGGACTCAATGATGGCTCTAACTAAAGACACCATTGGTTCGATGCAAGATGCACACACGTGGTTAAGCGGCGTGCTCACTAACCATGTTACTTGCGTGGATGGGTTAGAAGGGTCGGCTCGGGCATTGATGGAGGTGGCTGAGCTTGACGATTTGATATCCAGAGCGAGAACCTCTCTGGCATTGCTTGTTGCGGTTTTGCCTCATAATCCAAAGGGTGAAGTAGAACTCATTGATGAACCGTTAAATGGGAACTTTCCTTCGTGGGTGACAAGTAAGGATCGGAGGCTTTTGGAGTCGTCTTCGGTTGGGGATATCAAGGCCAATGTTGTGGTGGCCAAGGATGGGAGCGGGAAGTTCAAGACCGTGGCTGAGGCTGTGGCGTCCGCACCCGATAATGGTAAGACGAGGTATGTTATCTATGTGAAAAAGGGAACGTACGCAGAGAATGTTGATATTGGTAAGACGAAGAAGAATGTGATGCTCGTGGGAGATGGTATGGATGCAACAATAATCACCGGCAGCTTGAATTTTGTCGATGGAACAGGCACCTTTAGCACTGCCACTGTTGGTATGATTCTGCCTTAACTCAGCTTTTTTCCTTTTTTGCTAGCTGCTCATGTTTTCTTGTGTAACTAGAATATGCAAATGCACTAAAATATGGTAGGTGGGATAAGTGGGGGATCCATAAAATTAACGAAGGGTGGACACTTCAAATACATACAGATTTAGGTCTGGTTTGGAACGCGACTTGCGAGCAACTATTGGCTGACTGGATCTGGTTTAAATCTAGATCTAGACGGATTGTGACTCAACTGGACCAATGATGGAGGAAGAAGCAAATGTTCCAACTTCCAATAACGAATATTGAGGTTTGAGAGGAGATTAATTATATATATATATATATATATATATATATATATATATATATATATGCTATTAGGTTTAGATAATGAAGGTGGAGGAGAAAAAAAAATTGACAGGAAAATAAAATAGAAGGGGAGAAATTAAAGGGTAGGATATCGTAACAACCAACTAGGTTACTACTAATTAATTTCACTGTTAGATCGATTATGTGGATCCAACGGTTATATTTATTTTCATCTTTTACATTAAATATGGGGATCATAACCATACAACGGTGAAAATAAATATAAAGTATTAAATATGGATAATCATAATCATACAAAGATGAAAATAAATATAACCGTTTAATTAAAATAATCGATGAAATTGATTGGTAGTAATATTGGTAGTAACTCTAATAGGTTGTTATAATATCCTATTCCAAATTTAAATTGGAAAAACTTGAATTTTATATATATATATATATATATATATATATATATATATATATATATATATATATATAGGGGACTTGTCCCCTTCTCCACTACCCAAATCCGCCTTTGGGTGGGATGGTAGGAAAGGAGACGAGTAAGTGGAAAGAAAAGGTCTAGGTTCGATTCCTATATGTCACTTTTAGAAGGGGCTTAAATGTCTTCATCCTAAACTCACCCAGCACTCCAAATCATTCTCATAACTGACTCAAAGAATCAAAATTTGTAAAAATATCAGTCAATTCGCCTTAAAGAAGCAAGTAGAGTTGGCCGGTTAAATCAAAAAAAAAAAAAAGTATATGCAAAAATGTAACGAAATAAAAAGGCTTAGCAGGGTTAATGGGTTTGGGGCCTTTTAAACATAACACTGAGCTCATAATAATGTGTCTTTGCAGCTGCGAATGGTGATGGGTTCATAGCCCAGGATATGTGGTTCCAAAACACAGCAGGCCCAGCGAAGCATCAGGCAGTGGCTCTGCGCGTGAGCGCTGACCAATCAGTGATAAACCGTTGCCGCATTGACGCCTATCAAGACACTCTCTATGCTCACACCAACAGGCAGTTCTACCGTGACTCTTTCATCACTGGCACCATTGACTTCATCTTCGGAGACGCATCTGTTGTGTTCCAGAAATGCAACCTGGTGGCCCGAAAGCCCATGAGTAACCAAAACAACATGTTCACGGCCCAAGGACGAGTAGATCCAAACCAGAATTCAGGAACTTCAATTCAGCAATGTCAACTAACACCAAGCTCGGATCTCAAGCCCGTCGTGGGTTCCGTTAAAACTTATCTGGGCCGCCCATGGAAGAAATACTCCAGAACCGTTGTGATGCAGTCGTCACTTGACAGCCATATAGACCCAGCAGGGTGGGCTCCATGGGATGATGCCAGTAGTGACTTTTTGAAAACGTTGTATTATGGAGAGTACATGAATAGTGGGCCAGGTGCTGGTACCAGCAAGAGAGTGAATTGGCCTGGTTACCATGTCATTACAAGTGCTGCTGAGGCTAGCAAGTTCACAGTGACGCAACTCATACAAGGTAATGATTGGTTGAAGAACACTGGTGTCACCTTCACTGAGGGCCTCTAGATATGGCCTTCACAGACAGCAAGTGGGTTTTGCAGCAATTGAAATAAAAATCATGTGCATCTGTTATATATATAGCCTATATGGCAGAATGAAGTTCGGAATGCAGTGGCCATATGTATCGCATCATATCTAAAAAATAAACTCTTCTAACTTAACCCAACTGCTTCTTTGTTTTTCTATGCGGAAATATTAATTTAGAGTGTTGGCGGACCCACCTGCGGGCAAATACCAAGTGCGGTCATAAACATTTTTAAAACTTTTTTTTTTTTGGTTTTAAATCTTTATTTATCTCGTTCAATATATATATTAAGAGTAAATACTTTTTTAAACCCCTAACAAAAGATATGATCTCCTTTTTAGTCCCTTACAAAAAAAAATAGTTTCGAGGTCCCTAAAAAATTTAAACCTGATCAATTTAGTTAAAATCATAGTCCCTCACAAATTCAAAAAAGACTTACATTAATATCTCAAAAAGATAAAAATGGGTCCACTTTGAATTTCATAGGGACCAGGTGACTAATTTTTTTTATAATGGACTAAAGTGAGACCGAATATTTTGTTAGGGATCAAAAAAATATATTTATTCTTATATTAGTTAACAACGTACGGGGATGATTAAAACAACGTAGCAACGCATATTGACTGGAGAGAAAACTTATTCTTCCTCCCCTGTCACTTATTCATTCTCACGCTCTCTTCATCCTTTGTTTCCTTATTCATTTTTATAAAAAGAGAGGATTGATTGCAGGTCTGACATTCTGTACAGGTAGTGTTGATTTTTTTATTCACTACTATAAAATAGAATGATGATGTATGGATATACTGAAGTATATTCTCATATTTATTTTGGAGGATTGGTAAAATGTAGGGGGAATAATTGGTCAAACTATTGCCTGCAGCTTGTTATGGAAGCAACTAGATTATGAGTGGGTTCAAGCGTTGATTTAAACTTTTTTTGCAAAAAAAAAAAAAAAAATAAAAAAATCGGGGGCAGCCTTGCCACTAAATGTGCGGACATAAATTTTTTTTCTTGGGTCCGCCACTAGAGTGGATTATGCACCTTTTCAATCGTTTGTGCATGTATGTTGTTGAAAATATATATTCAACCTACGCAATATCCACATTTAAAGCCCAAAAGCTTTCTTGTCAAAGGACGTGCTAGAAAATAGTATAAACCATTAAAAGACCCTTACTCATTACCTTAAATTTTTGGGTGAGATAATTGTTTTTCATAGTATCAGAGCATCGTGTCCCGGATGCGATCCTCACCACCTCCACTTTCTCTCGTAAAATTTCTTAGTACAGGTAGATGGACCTATGCATTAGTCACCCTCCATGCCCAATAGACTCTCGTAAGAGGGGGCATAGTAGATAAATATATAAATCGTTAATGGGCCTTCACTTAATAGCTAAGTTTTTTAGTTGAATTGATTCTTTAATTTGTCTATTAATTTCAACCACTATTCAATTGTTTACATTATTATGGACGGTCACACTGACTTAGTTCAATTACCTGACCATTAAGGTCTTTCAAGGGGTTATTCTCTTACAAGATTTTTGGACTTTCATTGCAGAGGATTTCAATCCTGTGCATATGCACAGTTCAAACAATTATGACTAATTTCACCGTTAAGTAATATTCCCCACCTAAAAATAACAATTTTCAACCATTAAATAGGAATTTTCTACACACAATCAATGGAGCTATTTACGTTGCAGAAACCACACAGCCATTGTGCCCTTAAATGCCATCCCATTTTGTTCCTTATCTTGGCATGAGACTCTTCAGCGTGATTTATTATTTAGTTTTGGTCTATGTCATTATCTCTTTAATCACTATTATATCAAGATATTATATCAGCTCCAAAGCTTCCACACAATCACATTCCAAAATGATTTGACGAAATCCAGAGTCCCAGGCCCATTCCAAACCAGTTACGAGACCCCAAAGCTCTGCCATCAAAGCTGTCCCACCACTTAACTTCCTAGAGAAAGATCATTTAAAAAGTTAATATAGACACTATTTTCTACCTGTTATATTTATCTTATGTTGCATAAGATAAATAAATTTTCTACACACAAAGTGGAGGTAGTAAATACACTTTGTGGGTAGCGGAGAAACCCTTGCCCTCTCAATCCGCGAAAGGGATTAGTCTTATCCTATATAGGGTGGGGAAACCCTTGGGTATATTAAAAAAAAAAAAAAAGTGGAGGTAGGTCCCACATTTATTTTTTCTCTCCTGTTATATGTGGGTCTCATTTGTAATTTTATTTTTATGACATGAAATAACAATTTTTCTATAAGATAAATATAACTCATTGTCTACACTCTACAACACCTCAAATAAACAAAAACAGAAGGACAAAGTGCTAAAATCAGATTCTCCCCTTTATAAGCTGTTTTAAACTTTTCGGATCTATCACCATCCACAAAGTTCTTACTAAAAACTAAATCAGTTTTTCAATGCTGACACTTGTAATGAATCATTTCTATTAAGGATATGCGAATAATAAAATGATAGAAAATATTATTACGTAGTAAAAAAGTAAATGAAGTGGAAAATAAAATTGAATATTAAAATATTTTAATTCTCACTTATTACTACGTAGTAAAAAAGTAAAAAATACGTGCCTACATTATTATACATATTACTCTCTGATAATTTAAAGCAATATTTACTACTATTTTGTTATAAAATAAACTGAAAAATCACATTTATCTTACAAAAGCCATCAATATTCGTGGGATGGAATGCAAATGAGTTGCACTACTTTTTTTTCTTCTCCTGTGGTCACTCTGTTAATCATTCTACATTTTTATTTTACTAAATATTGTGAAAGTAACTTTCATAACATAACATAAACAAAATCATTTGAACAGCCCGTTAAGGAATCTATCCTCTCTTTTTTTTTTCTATTTCTTAAACAAGTAGCGTTAATTGTATCAAGGAATACAATACAGAAGCAGCATAGTTCTATAATTGTTGGGTTTACATCTATCATGTCACATGACACCAACAACTTTCCTACACACACAACATTTTGTGGGGCCGACACTTTCTAAAGCAAAAAAAAAAAAAAAAAAAAAACTAATGCACACAAAACGAATCTCTATTAACATTACACAATCACTTTTTCTATAAAATATTTCTTATAAAACCCATAATTGTTTTGGATTAAAGGATTGGGCCATAAACTTGGCTCATAACTCCATCCCTCACTACATAACAAAAGGTCAATGTCACCAAAATATTTCACTTTTATGTGTGGGTACTAGTGACCTATCACCTATGATTCAATTTTATTTTTTTTATGATTGCTATGGACTAAATTATTGAGCCCTAAACTAGGCTCATAGGTCCACCCCCACTCTCAACTTCCAAGGGGCACCTTCTCTCCATCATTCCTTATTGTTTCACTTTCTTTGTCATTTTCCTATTGCCTAAACACCGGCATTCAAATTTTATTTATTTATTTTGAGTTAACTCAATCTTAATTATTTTTTTTTTGATACGAGTTGATTTCTGATGGGAGTGGATCCTCTCATATGTTAATTAATATGATCATATCATGTGGAACAATCATAACTATGTGGGTGAGTGAAAGGTGATAAAGGAGGAGAGAGAAAAAATATAAAGATAGCAAGTTACACAATCATCACCGTTGATTTAATTATTAATAGTTAAGATCCTCCCACATGACATGAACATATTAAATTACACATGAGAGGATCCATTTCCGAAGATATTTAACTTTTCTTTCCACTTGCTCAACTCCTCTCTTGCTACCAAATGAGCTACTATCACTTTGATCAAATATCCACCACATTTCTATTCTCTCTTGAGAATGAGATTTTGACAAGATTTGATACTTTTTTTTTTGTCAATCAAATAACAGCATTATTTCTCTCATTACAAATGCCAAGCAATGGCAACACATCATCACCATTATGCAGTTCATCAACATATTAATCTAAATCTCATATCCCCAAGTACAATCAAATGAAACTAGGAAGAGATTCATTACAAAGACAAACCTTGGAGAAACCAAATGAAACAGAAGGTCATCGAGGAAATCTTCGAACTGCCAGCCTGGGATAGTATTTATCAAGTACTAAAATATGCTACTTGTGAAACCAGCTTTTTTGTTTGTGGAAAACGCTAATGCTTTTGAAGGTGGATGTGAATCCTCCGAAGAATCAAGCACAGAATTATTATTCCTCTGATGGCTGAGGAGAAGGGTGATAGTGGAGGAGAAGCGTATTTTTATCTTTATCCAAAGTATGAGGGGGTTAATTGTTTTGATTGAAAATATAAGGTGGTATTTTTAAAATGATCCTAACTATAATGTGGTTTTATGAAATTTAGCCTTTATTATTTTCTGTTTTTTAATGTCTTGAAGTTTATCTCCCTAAACTTTGGATTAAGAAAGCATTAGTGAAGTATTCAGCTCTAATTATTAGAGTAAATACTCGTCCGAGGAGTATTGGTATTTAGTTAGTGTTTAGTAACAGATATCAGATTTAGTTCAATTTGCTTCACAAGTTTTTATGTTTGACATATGGATCAAAATAACTGAATATATTTCACTAACAATACTAATAGATATAAAGTGATGAGTTTAATATATGGATATTTACTCCATAATTATAGCTAATACTTTTTCTTTCTTTTTTTTGGTGAAAATTATAGCTAATACTTTACTATCGCTTTTTTAGCACAGAACTTAAGATATCAACCTCAAGATACTAAAAAATTGAGATAGATATAGACGTCTAATAATCATCATATTCTATAATATAATTCATTTATTAAACCATTGGATAGAATTCAGCATGGTCCAAATAGCAGAGTTATCTAATAACTCCTTACGAAATTCCTTTTTTTTTTTAATTTCGTGAAAAAATGATAATCTTTACTGCTACAATTTCATAAGTCAAATCATCCGGTTTCGTAAATTCAGTTATGTTTACAAATGTAAACACAAATTTTAACTAATGAAATGGTAACAATGAAAATTCCTACCAATCCAGAGAACCAAAAAGAATGAGATTTCGATTGTCCGCAAGGGTTCTTAGAGATATGAACTATTAAGAGACTTGGATCATTTGTTAGGAGAACATCCTCATTTTCTTTCATGCTTAAGTCTGTGCAATAGTTAATAACGGTATATTCTATGATTAAATGTTTTCTGTTATAAAGTTGCTACATTTTTCAACAATAAGGATCACCTATTAGTACCAAAAAAAAGTTATTATGAAATATCATGCACTAATTATTAGAGTAAATACTCATGTTCTTTCTTTTTCTTTGATATACCGACCCTAAGACGAGTTGACTCCCAATTATCTCCACAAACTTCAACTCTTTGATCTGGTCACAGAACTAATCCCAAATCAGGACTTAACAATATTTAAAACTCTCTACCTCTCTCTAAAGATGTATTAGGTGGAAATCGAACTCAAGTTTTTTACCTACCTATTAAGCCTGTATTGTCAACTGAACTACACTCATTGAATAAATGTTCATGTTCTAAATCATATTATTCTGTATCTACTGAACCCGTTGCTGCAGTTGGTCAAATAGATTGAATTATGCTAATATGACATTAGTTGTAACAAACTACAAGCGTTCAACTTTAGCCTTTAGGTATAAATGTTAAATTTAGTTTAGATTGTTCAACTTTAAAAAAAAAAAAAAAGGCCAACCCAGTTCAAATACCCACTTCGTGAGTGTCTGGGGAAGAGAATAATCTAGGCAGCCTTTCCCCTGCTTTTTGCAGAGAGGCTGATTCAAACCCGCGACCTGACACACCACGGCAAGCAAGCTTACCGCTGAGCCAAGCCGGCCCTTCATTGTTCAACTTTAAATAAATAAAAAAAGGTAATGCAATTTACTAACAAGCTTTTGTATTTGACACATTTAACAATGTAATAATAATTTGACTACACGAATCCCTCCAACTACACCAGATTGATAGCTATCATCACTTTGTACCTATTGAAACCTATTACTAAAATAGCCAATTTATTCGAGTAAATGACTTGGTGAGCCTTCTAAAATACAAAACCAGATCCCTTCAAATACACTGGGGCACATGTGGACATCATTTCACTTGATGCCATCCAAAAACAAATTGTTGACCTATTGTCACATAACAAGCATGCAACTCGTAGTTTTGATGTTCATCTGTTGCTAAATGTTAAGCCTAGCAATACTATGTTAATGTTGCACAAAAAGAATGAAAAACAAGTGACAGCAGCCATACAAGAAAGAAGGACAATGACTCCACCACTATGGTATAGAACGTCGACATACATTGCAACAACTGCGCTTCCAAAATTAACCTAAATGTTTTTTTTATTCAAGATTTATTTCCAAAACATTGTATACAGTATACCTATGTTTTTCTACTATTTTATGTTGGGTTTTATGCTTCTACTTTAGCTGTAGAAAAAGTAATTTTTATGCCACAATTACAAAAAAGTGAATAGGTCTCATTGTAAAGAGAAAAAAGAAAAAATATTAAAGAAAAACAATCACTTTTATGTGCATGGTAGGAAATAAATTTCTACAATAAAAACAGAAATATTAAACCCTTTCATGTTTTGTACATTGCTTCATCATCCTTTAAAAGTTCATATATTTTCTCAATATTTTGTTCAAGAACAATTCATTTGACAATACCATAAGCTTCTATGCGTTATGCATTCTCACTTCCTCACAATTACTTTATGGGTTCTATTTTTCTCATGTTGTTGGAGATAGGTATCTCCTATTATAGATACATAATGTGGTGGGACCCACCATCCATTAAAAAAAAAATAAAAAAATAGTAACATAACTTTTTATGTGAGAGAAACATGAGATAATTATCTCATATAAAATGAGACAATGATTTTCCTTACTTTATTTCCATTGAGTAGAGGTCAGTCAACCCAAACTGATCCACTGAGTTACCCATATCACCACTTTCATAAGGACAACTACAATGGCTCAAATCCCGTGGCAAGAAGTGTCAAAGCATAAGGATCAAAAGCCTCTCTAATGTTGTCAAATGAATTGATTGATAAAAATTTGGAAAAAAATATTAAGATGTGGAAACTTCTATAGGATAACAAAGCAATGAGCAAGACTTAGGGAACTAAATATGCAGGGGCATGTGATGATTTTAAAAAACAAACCTTAAAGCGTGAATGTTTTGGATGATTTTGGAAGTTCAGCCAATCAATTGCAATGCATGTTAACTTTTAAACCCACGGTCATCACCCTTGTTTTGGCGTCTCTTTTTCTTCTACAACATCAACATAATACAAAAGGAGTTAGCAATTTACAACCTCAACATCAAAACAATGAAAACAAAACTAAGTGAGAGTTTACCTTGTCCATTGTGATTTATTGAGAAAGAGAAGGGAAGAGGCAGCATGATTACCACATGACTAACACATTAAAAGACACACCTTTCTCATTACTATTTTACACAACAGGTCGATAATTATTTTAGAATAGTGCCGTTCCCCATGACATCATGGAAAGAATCACAAATGACATCTTCCATATGACATGTCTAAGCCTGCAAAACTATCCCATTTTGTTAAAAATTAAAAAATTACTTTTTTAGAAATTACTTTTTTTAAACCCTGTTGGTTCAATCAGGAGTTAAAATATGTTGAATTCTTGGTTAAAGATAACCAACAATTCAGGATAACATCAAATCAAAGGAACATAACCCTACTAAAGCAACCTCCACCTTTGGAAATGAAAATTGTTCAGGAGCAATCTCATCAAACGCATTGTAACACCATAAATGTTACAAAAACCTCTTATTTTGAAATCTATCCTATATTATGCCTCTACAAGAGCAACACATTTGTATTTTGTACCTCAAAAACAAACATTGGTTGAAACCCAACCATAATAAAGCACAGAATGCAAAGGTATGGCCTATATCATCATGTATATGGTCAAGCATCATCAAGAGCAAGAACACCAGGGAGTTGCTTCCCCTCAAGAAGCTCTAAGCTGGCACCACCACCAGTTGAGATGTGGCTCATCTTTTCTGCAAGTCCAACCTTCTCCACAGCAGCAACTGAGTCACCTCCTCCAATGATCGTTGTTACTCCCTTCCCACTTAGCTCAGCCAGTTTCTTGGCTATAGCCTGTACACAAAATAGAACACTCATTACTTGCTAGTGCTAAAGTAAATCAAACTATCAAAAGTTGAAGTACCAATGTAGCATAATTTTAAAGCTCCAAAGAATTTTTTATCAGTACATGCAATGCAATGTTCCCCAAAGCAAACCGGTCAATGAATGAGTACCAGAG
>JAVKPL010012415.1:0-60115 GCA_032173675.1 Gastrolobium villosum | reverse complement strand
ATATGTATTTGTTCACTTACTTGGTTCAAGTTTGGTCTTGCTTAACACCCAGCCTTCACAGTAGAAGCCGCTGGGACTGAAGGTTGATCATCCGCAGGCAGTCTGGGCTGCTCCTAACCAAGACTGACAAGACTTAATTATTTACTAAATGAGCGGCGGTGAGGATCGAACCCGTGACACCGAGGCTCTGATACCATGTAAGAACCAATTCAACTCAAAAGTTTAGGCCTAGGTGAAGCAGATTAATGGTTTTATATAACTCTAACAATGAGTTCTACATTAAATTACTAAACGAATACCTGTTCAATGGTGCTCTACAGTCCCAATTTTCCGCACTACTTATGTCATTATGTGCCTAATATATGTTAGTGAAACTTGTAGGTTTGCTATTATGGGCAGCATTATCATTGCTTTGCTTATAGTTATGAGCACAGAACAATGGATTATGTATGATGACAAGACAGTCAAGGTGAGTTGAATCTTTGAACAGATATGAATATATTATGTTTTGCACTTCTTGTTGTTTTTCAATTTTTTTTCTTCAATATCCAGATAATTGGTGGATGGACTGATGTTCTTACAATGTGTAAAAGAGGGCATGTCAGACCCAGGTTCTTTTCTTTGAAGCTGTAAATTAATATCTATCGGAAACTGAACATACATTTGCTGGACTGAAGAACTTTGGGTTTGACTGAGTTTGACATCCAACTGGTTTATGGGGAGGCCCTGTTTATGCAGATGCATTTTGCACGCACTTGGCTTAGGAAATAAACTTGCAAGTTTCAATGATGTCAACAAGTTTTGGGATACATACATAAGTTGAGATATAGCATTTAACGTTATGTGAAACAATTCACTGTTTTAATAATAAGAACAACTAGTTCTCGGGGGAGAATCATGTCCAAAGCAATTTTTTGATACTGGGCGTAATTGGACTTCAAAGAGCCTAGAGAGTGGTGTTTGGTATGTAGCACGGCTCAACAAAATTGGTCTACTGTGAAAATATCACATTCATTTCTTGTATCCAACCAAAGGTTTTGGTAATGGGAAGCACCACAATTTGCTGAGATTTGCCAGCTGTGTGAGAAGGGGCTGTTCTATGATGGACATAATTGCGCATTGTTGGCGGGAACATATACCATATTTTGGAGGGTTGTTAACAAAGTTTTTTTCCTTCACCCCTCCTCTTCCCTACCCCCTCTCCCCCCTCAGAAAAAAAAAGACCTCAGAGAGATTTTGTATAGCTTACATACGATTAGATTATATTTGTTATCTTGTTACCCCTGCGGCTGAAAAGAGTTTTGTTTGCTGATCTTTTTATCTACTTGATAAAAGTTTTCTCTCCTCCGTGATACCTGAGTTATGATGGAACTCAGGTAAAATGGAGGAGCTTCCCTCCATTGTATCTATATCACTGTACTTTCTTCTTTTTAAATTTCTTGTCTTTATGGGATTGGGGGAGTGCTTCAGTTTTCTAGAATCAGCATAAGTGAAGGTAATGATTTCAAATATATATAGTTGCAGATGTAACTGTAGCTTTTAGTGAGTAAAGAACAAAGTTCCTGTTACAATTTTGTCCAAAATTTTTGCGATTGGTGTCAATTAAGATGGATTATCATATTTCATTGTTCTACATATTGTTGTGAAGGTGCGTAATTGGGCTTCTAGAGACTCTGATTTCGCTGTAGTTTCAGTTTCGTTTGTATTGCTTAAAATTTCCTTTTGAATTTGTTTTGTCCTTTTGGGTTTAATAGCTTGGTCATTAGTTGTTTGTTAATAAAAGATAATATATTGTATAAAATAATATCACTAGATAGGTTAAAAATACATATTTTTGTCAAAAATACCTTTTAATAATGAATTTAAATAATTCTTCCAAATATATCAGATATTATTTTTTATAGAAAAATGTTGATCAGTGTGTCCAAAAAATATATTATTTTTGTAAAAAAAAACTCCAATATTTAAAAAAATTATATGTTGAAAAATTATTTTTTATTTTAATATACTAATATTAAAATAATATATTAATTCTTGAGAATTGAATTGTTTAATATATCAATCATTTATCAGGTCTAATCCTATCCTCCTGCTGTATAAGCTTATACTATATGATGGTCACATCAAACAACTAAAAATATCGTAATATATAATATAAACTTATACTATCAGACTTTATATATCACACCGGTAGTATAAGGTTGCTTCATTAAGGGATAAGGACTTTGCATATGATGGACTTTCATGGGCTTGGATCCTCCATATCTTTGGGCTTTTGTACATGGTCCCAAACAAGAACAGTACCAATACTTCTTTCACAATACCTGTTGTCTCCAATCAAATGTGAATGTGTCTCATATTTAAACAGTATTAAATGTGAATGTGTCTCCAATACTTCTTATACGTTGTTTTGTTTACGACATTCCCATCATCCTGTTTGGAAGAAGAAAAACAAAATGTGTTAGAACGTGCATTTTTTTTAATTTATCATTTAAAAAGAAAGTAATGTAAGAGTAGTATATTGAAAATAATTTGATGCAAAATTATGGGAAAAATAGGCTTTCAGGAAAATGCAGAAGTTTTCTGCTATATTATCATTTTTTAATAATCAAAAGTCCTCAAAAGTCTCCCTCACATTCTTCTAACCAGCCTTTTAAAGACAATACAAAAAGTAACCGACAATAAAGGACCATCAATGGTTTTAAAAACTAATACAAAACGGAAATAAAACATGAAATTATGCAAACTATTAAAATTCATAAAAGACCTTAAAACTAAAACGTCTGTAATTATAATAATTTATGGTGATTTAAGTATATGATAATTGTTCCTATGTGTTGCCAAGGTGACACAGCCCTAATGTAGGGCAATACTTAACCGTGTGACATGAAAACGAGCAACAGGAAAATAGCTATGACCACAAAATGGAAACCCCAAAACTTAGGACTCTTCCACATTGTCATGTACACTTGTCACTAATGGTCTCACTATTAAGAACGAACTCCATATATTTCGCTTCTCTCTTTAATATGTGATTTTACTTAGTCTTTCGACACCCACCACATTCGCATATTAACAGAGGAAAATAGCTATGACCAACTAAAGGTGATTTCTCTATATCTCTCTCCTTCTAAATTCTTCCATAGCTTTCTCCTTCAAAAAATTTCTTCAATGCATTTATCATCGTGGCTTTGATTACCTTTTATCTAAAAGGGGTTCCATCATTTGACAAGGTGGTGGAAATATGACCCATAAGGGTGGAATAAACCTTGCATGTGCTTCATGCAAATACCAGAGAAGAAAGTGCACTCCTGAGTGCCCTCTTGCTCCATACTTCCCTGCAGACCAACCAAAGGTGTTTCTTAATGTCCATAAGCTATTTGGAGTAAGCAACATTAATAAGATGTTGAAGAAGTTGGAGCCTAGTCAAAAAAGAATAGCTATGGAGACTCTCATTACTCAAGCAAATTATAGAGAATTGTATCCAGTTCATGGTTGTTGGGAAGAAGTTTGCAGGCTACGTTACCAAATATGGCAAATGGAAGAAGAGCTTCATGTTTTTCATCAACAACTTGAGATGTATAGGCAACATCACCAACATCAAGGACAATCCATACATGATGATCATGTCACTTCACAATTAGAGTTGGGAATGGCACCAAGTACTAATGCTCTTCCTCTCTTCAATGCTACTTTTCCTGTGTCACAGCAACAACATTCTTACTCCAACAACAGCATGGCCTATGACTCCCTTTACATGGATTCAAAGGATTATGTCACAAACCAATTGTGGGTTCAGCATCCCTACACAAATCACAATAATAGCAATTCCATGACAGTGCAATCTCAATTGGTTACCACACAGGAAGTTGTTGAAGATTATGATGAGATACATCCATTTTTTGATCATACAATTGATGACAGACAATCATATATTTATTCCAAGGAGGCTTATGAGCCAAGGTAGATTGATTGTTTTTTGAATAATCATTAATTAATCAGACAAGTAAACCAAAAAAAAAAAAACTGGATTTAATACTTGTTATTGTCAAATAAGTGGCGAACCTGAGCAGTGGTAAAACTGTTCCTTCACGACTGAAAGGTCATGGGTTCGAATCCATGAAACAGCCTCTTTGCAATTATGCAAGGGTAAGACTGCGTACAAGGATTTCCTCCACCCTACACTCGCTAGTCGGGTTTAATGGGGAGTGGTTTTATTGTCAAATAAGGTTGAGAGTTTAACACAAAAAATTATATATAAAAAGAAACATAGAAAGGGTTAATGTAAAACAAATACTTATGATGATTGAAATCCAATAAAAAGAAAATGGTGATATTTGGCCAATGAGGGTTGGCTCAAATTTAAGAATCAAACTGTGTCATCATTAGTATGTCATCTGGAATGCTAACCTTAAACTTTTGTAGAAATTTATTTTAACAAAAAGATGTATATTTGATACTGTACATATCTGCCTGCAGTTCCGAAGATTCACTGAGAGATACAAGAAAGTGCATTGAGAATGTTGCTGAGAATGAATTGAAGAGTGCTGCTGCATGCTTCAGTCTTACTAGTGTCAGCTAGCTTTCCCCCCTCCCCATGAACAAAAAGAGGTGTTTTGAGCTTCCTTTCTCCTTTCCTTATTGGATTCTTATTTTATTGGTAAGATTTTAATTGTTGAGTTTTTAATCCTTCACACTTGTGAACGTTTTGAATAGATGTACATACTTTCTATTGTTTATCAGATTGCATGAATTGCTATATAGATGTGCAGGCAAAGAATAATGCAAGATTGGCTATTTTTGTCAATCAATATCTTTTGACTGTTCTCGGCTGTTAACTCTTTCTGTACCAATTCACCACAACAATTTGATGCATAACACGACTAAAGCACAATTTTAAAGTTTTTGGACAAAAGAATTATCCTGTTAAAGTTGATTGGATAAGTTTTTCCAAAGTAATGCGGTCAAACATGTCACATATGCTGACGGGACTAGTCCCGTCACAGCGCCACGTAGGCAGTCCAATTACCGTAAAGTTTCGGAAGATCATAACTTGTGACTCGGGTATCCAAATCAGATGGTTTTTTTTTTGATTTCACATAATTTTTCGAGATCTACGCAATGACACCTCGACATATTTTATCTCCCACAAACATAGTTTGAATTTATAACAATTGTACCACAATCACAACCGTGATTGACTGCATTACTTTGGAAAAACTTATCCAATCTGCTTTAAACGAGTAATTGTTTTGTCCAAAAACTTTAAAATGGTACTTTTCCCTGCATAACACTCATGGAAAAGAATGGCAACAATTATGCATTCACCCTTATATATATATATATATATATATATATATATATATATATATATATATATATATATATATATATATAAAGATTAAAAAGTTTGAATTGAAAAAAGAAAAGAAAAGAAAAGAAAAACCTGAGGGGAAGCGTAACATACAAAAGGATGTGTATCAAGCACCAACATGCTAATTTGATTAACAAAGACATCTTACAACATGACAATTTGAAATTTATTGGTTTAGAATAAAGATGTATTAATGATGATTTATAATATCTCATATGAATCAAGAAATTATTCTTACACTATAGATTAATTATTTTGGCACAAGCCGTAGAGACAAAGATTAAAGAAAAATGTCAAGCGTAAATCTTAAGGCAGAAGCATTCAACAATACAAACATCATACTCTTAATTTTTCTTTTGAATATATATATGTAGACATTGTAGGGAAGATCTAGCATATTTTTGTTAGGAGGGAAGATGGATCCAGTAATAATTCATAAGTAAATCCGACGTCACATCTCAAGTTTTTTATTTTTTGGCCCATTCTTTTAACTCACTTAAAATTTATGATTTTCATGTACTTGGATTAGATGAAGAATCCTTAATTTCCACATCTTTAACAGCAGATGTGAGTGTCTCAATCAACATATTGGTTTCTCTCTGTTATTATTTGTAAGATATGAGACTTGAAGTTTTATATTGGATGTATAGCCAATTAATGTGGGAATTAGATACTCCCATTATTTAAGTTAGTTTTTGGGTAGTGCATCCCAAATAGGGATATATAAAATAAACAAAAAAATTGAATCGAACCGTGAACTGAACTGCATTTAATGTTTGAACTGAACTTAATAAGCGTTAGTTTTACGGTAGTTGGATTGCCTACGTGGAGGTGACGTGGCACAAGTCCCGTCAGCATATGTGACATGTTTGACTGCATTACTTTAGAAAAACTTATCCAATCAACTTTAACTGAACAATTCTTTTGCCCAAAAATGTTAAAGTGATACTTTTCCAGAAGTTTGATTATTTTGTAATTACCTTTCTATTCCGCTAGCATAACGGAGTGGAGTTTTGGGTACAGAGAGTATATAATCAAAAGGTGAAGTGATTGAGAATTTTTTTTTTCTTTAAAGCAAAGTTAGATTTTGCACTAGCCATGGAGAAAGGTCAATAACCCAAAACATCATATATGTAAAATCATGAATTCTTAAGAACAAATAATAGTAGCTCACTTAGTGCATGAGAACTAAGTAGGTGGGGTGAGAACATATGTTCGATCCTTTTTAATACCATCTTTGGGATGGATTTAAAGTCTTAATCCTGAATACGCCTAAAACATAATTTTCTTGTGTGGTTTATCCAAAAAAGAATCATGAATTATCAAGATCCCCTTTATATTCTTGTGTTCTTCTCTTTGAATACAAATATGAATCATTAATTTCATTGTTTAAATGGTTTGTGAAATATATTTCCCGATATTTGGATTTTTTTTTAATTGTGCTTAGAAAATGATATTTTAGCTTGGGTATAAGTTAGAAAAATATATACATAATAGATATAGTTTCATTATTTTATTTTTTAGCTTGGGTTGTTCATTATATTTGTTACTTTATTTATTGATCGATGAGATTTTATGTTTTTGTGTCTTTATACATACCCATTTGTTTATTCGTTTTGAATCGAAAGAAGAAACTACATAATTCTGTTTTTCTAATTTTGATTCTATACTAAAGTTTCCTATATATAAAAAAAAAAACTTGTTATAAAATATGCAGAATTTGATTTCATGTATTTATATTAATTGACAATTATATTCTGAATTAATTATTATATGACAATAAAAATCCAAGCCACGAAACTATATGTAATGAACTTGTAATCAGTAGTAATATTTCATGTCATGTATTTATAATTTTTTAAGATTTTAATCCCAAAACGACGTCATTTTAAGAATAAATATAGATAACTTATCTGCAGTAATTACAGAAACATTTTTCCCATATATATATATATGTAGACATTGTAGGAAGCATAATGTAAGAATGCAGAAGTTGTATCCCATGATTCGTGGTTTTATTTTTCATAAATGTTTTTTTTTTTTCAAGTAACAATTTTGAGAAAGATTTTTTATTTTCTAGAGGTATCTCTGTCTCCTTTGTACAAGTAAAATTCATGCATTTATTTCACCAGAAAAATAAATAAAAAAATAAATGCATTTAGTACATTTCATAGAATTATTTAGATCTTTGTAAAATAATGTTATTTGAATCTAACAATTGTTTTCCATTTACTGCATAGAAAAATGATCGGTTCTAAGGTTAAAAGTTCACAGGATAAAAATTCACAAAAAAGAGAAAAGGAGCAAATAATCATATAATATAGAGACAAGTCCTAATCCAGAAGATATAATTTTCATTAAATCTCGAGGATGGTTTAGGTATTTGAAAATAATAAAAAATAAAGAGATTTCTATGGGTTATTTACACGAAAAAGTTGGAATCATAAAGATAGAATTGTCAACAATATTTTCGCAAATAATGAAATAATGATACAAGACGAGATCCGGAAGCTAAATTTGTTGATGAATGTATATAGAAAAATAATTGGAAAAATATAAAGACTCAATTCAGATTTAAAGTTTTTGGGCCTATAACCAAAGCTCATGAAGGTGGGAAGCCAGCCGAGTACAAATGTGTAAAAGTGTAATCAGAAAAATGAAATCATAAGATATAAATACAACTTGTAGCAAAATGATTTTCGCAAAGATCTGACATTTATTATACAAAGCAAAAAATATTTATTCTTTTAAATGATACAATTTATATTCTTTTATTCTCACAAAGAGGTGGAATCCACATTTTTATTTTTTTGTCAACTCTCTCTCCTCCTTTATCTATCTCTTTATTTCTCTTAAAATGACACAACTTTACATCCTTTAAAATGACAGACACTTTACCCTTGTACAAAATAGATATTCTTGTGGTGGATGCAATAGATATGTCTGGCAGTATATGAAAAATTGACATGCGTCTAGTGGATGTTTTTATAGCTTATTAATATGGCTCATTCGATCGGTAGTGAAATTTATATGAAAATCGTAGAAGGATTAATTAATAAGTGTAATCCAATAAATGTTATTAATTCCTAATAAAACATAACCGCTAGATCGATGGAAATCAGCTGTGATTAAGTTAGTTGTAAAAGTGATGAATTTTTTTGGATAGGTGGATCCGTATATATATATATATATATATATATATATATATATATATATATATATATATATATATATGGAATAGGATCCATTTATTGTATATATGAGATATGATCCATTTATTGTATATATGAGATATGATCCATTTATTGTATATATGAGATTTTAACACCTATATATATATATATTCGTGAGAAGATAATTAAAATAATTTATCCCATTTTTAGTAATACATCTATATGAATAAGGGTTTTATAAGAATTATCTGGTAGGAAAAATGATTGTGTTATGTTATACATCTTCATTTTTAGTAATAACTTATCCCATTTTTAGTAATACATCTTCGTTTTGCGTGGCGAAGTTTTTTTGCTGCGGGGGCCTACGTTCATGTTAAATGATAGATGATGATAAAGGATGTATTTACAAAATGTCGCTTTTCTTTCCGGTTCATTCATTTCAACAAAATTGGAAAAACCTGTCCGAAATAATTGAAGCTAATCGGAAGCGGAGGGGATGATGATGAAGATGGAGTGGGTGGCGAATCGTTGGACATGTGTGGCGGCAGCAATATGGATCCAGTGGAGCTGCGGTGCATCGTACACCTTCAGCATCTACTCCCCTGTTCTCAAGTCCACGCAAGGCTACGACCAATCAACCCTCGACACCGTTTCCGTCTTCAAAGACATTGGCGCCAATTTCGGCATCCTCTCCGGCCTCCTCTACTCCGCCGTCGCTCCCTACACCGACACCCGCAGCGGCTCGCCGCCGTCCAAGTCTAAATGGACGTCCCTCGGAGGACCATGGGTGGTGATCGCGGCGGGCGCCGTTCAGTGCTTCGTCGGATTCATGTTCATTTGGGCTTCCGTCGTTGGTTTGATCGACCCGCCGCCGGTGCCGGTTATGTGCTTTTTCGCGTGGCTCGGTTCTAACGGTCAAACCTTCTTGAACACCACCAACGTTGTTACCGGCTTGCGCAATTTCCCTGATTATAGCGGCACCATCATCGGCATCATGAAGGTGTTTATAGTTCTTCAAAAAATAAAATAAAATAAAATAGGAATTGTAATTTTATGTTTCTGTTGATTTAATTGGATTTTTTTTGTTTATTGTTTTATCAGGGATTTGTTGGACTCAGTGGAGCAATCCTGATTCAAATGTATCATACATTTTGTGATGGTGACCCAACCACTTACCTTTTGATGCTTGCTTGCTTGCCTGCATTTATCTGCATATTGCTTATGTTTTTGTTGAGGATCTACGAAGTGGACGATGGTGATTACAAGAAGCATTTGAATAGTTTCTCTGTGGTTACTGTGATTATTGTTGCCTATCTCATGTTCATAATACTTTTGCAAAATTTCGTTACGTTACCTTATTGGGGACGGTTGTTCATATTTGTAATCCTTATGGTTCTACTAGCATTGCCTTTTGGTATTGCTATCAAAGCCCAATATGAGGAGTCACAGAAATCTTCACAAACCTACTCAATTCAGAGAGTCTCTGCTACAAACGATGGCAAGTTAATTACATCCTCTAGTCATGCTCCATCAGGGGATCAAATGGAATACCAAGAGCTTCCAAGTGATGAGGGGCAAGTACAGGTTACTTCAGCAGATGATGGCATGTTGCCATATGAAGTAGAAATGAACCTCTTGCAAGCTATGTGTACGGTTGATTTTTGGATGTTGTTTGTAACCATGATATCAGGGTTGGGCTCTGGGTTGGCAACAATAAATAATATGAGCCAAATTGGGCAATCTCTTGGCTATAGTACTATTGAGATTAATAACTTGGTGTCATTATGGAGTATGTGGAATTTTCTTGGCCGTTTTGGAGGTGGGCATGTATCTGATTATATCATGCACACAAAAGGTTGGCCGAGGCCTTTGTTGATGACCGCAACTCTGGGGATAATGATTATTGGCCATGTGATTATAGCAACTGGTTTCCCTGGAAATCTGTATTTGGGTCCTGTTCTGGTGGGCATCTGCTATGGTGCTAATTGGTCCTTAATGCCTACAATCACTTCTGAGATATTTGGTGTAAAGCATATGGGTACCATTTTCAACACTATTGCTGCATCGAGTCCACTTGGGTCTTATATACTTTCTGTGAGAGTTGTTGGATATATTTATGACAAGGAAGCCAGTGAAGAAGATAACTCATGCATCGGTGTCCACTGTTTCATGTTATCATTTCTGATCCTGGCAGGTGTGGCTTTTCTTGCATTTTTGTTTGGTCTGGCATTATTCTTCCGGACCCAAAGGTTCTATAAGCAAGTTGTGATTAGAAGATTAAAACATTATGCACGATGATGAAGAATGTATTTGCCAGCATTTCAGCACAAGGTAATGAATGTCTAAGGAAACCAGTATTTTTTTTTTCTGTTCTGTTAGGCATAAATATAGAGGTTATCTAAAAGGCTGATTCAACTTATGCATTTTACTTGTTCTGTTCTGTGTGCACAGAATAAGAAAAGATATGTAGTCCACTGTTCTTTCAGTTATCATCTGTCACCATTGTATTTGATTATGAGCATAGATTCTCACTTCTCCCTTGGCTACATTTTTTTTTCTCTTTCTTTACTTCCCCATTCATGGGTGATGGGTCTTTGACGTGTGTATAAGAGAAGAAAAAAGGAGAGTGGACTGGAGAGTGTTGGGCAAGGGGAAATTATACGTGTTCATGAGAGGAGAATTAGGAAAGCTGCTTGAAGTAAGGAGGAAACAATAGTGGCAGAGTGTAACACAATGTACACATGGCAGCAAGGTATTGGAGAGGAGAATTGTGCAATGATGGGACAGGAAGGGAAACATGAATAAGGAGGGGGTGGGAAATTGTGAAGGAGCATAACAGAATTTTGGAGTGAATTGGTGGCATAGGTCAGGTGCTAATGGTATTGCATCAGAGGGGTCAGTCATGGAGTATCGCAAGCAATTCAAGCTCTCCTTTCAGCTCAGCTCCATAACGCTGATGAGGGTTTCATATGTGGTGCGTTCATAGATGGACTGAAGGATGAGGTGAAAAGCTGAGTTGGGGATGATCGGTTCAGGGGACATTTATTTGTTATTGGCAATGGTTCAGAAATTGGAGGAGGGTCGATCTTATGGTTATTCAACCCGAGTAACTGGGTTCACATACAGCAGGCCTGTTGGAAAGGAGGACACTGGTGGAATCTATGGTGTAGGGGCCAATTGTAGAGGAAAAGATTCAGATGGTTGATGAAAATGGCAGCGGAGGTGGAGAACTGTTGGAGCAGATCAAACCACCCAGACAACAGGTCATGCATCAAGGTTGGAAATGGTCTGTTTGAGATTCCCAAATATCAATATTTAGTTACAAGTAGTTACATTAGGGTATCAATAGTTAGTTAAGATGTTGGAAGGACAATCAACATCAACAACACCTTTATCCCAAATTAATTGGGTCGGTGGTAGATGAACCAAAATGAAAGATACAAAAAGGTTAAAAAAGAAAAAAGAAACATAAAAGTAAAAATAAAAACAAAAATAAAAATAAAAATAAAAATAAATAAATAGAATAGTAATAATATATATATAAATATAAATATAAAAGTAAAAAAGAAAGGGAAAAGAAGAAGAGGGGAAATGAAGGGGAAAATGATTAAAAAGGGACCATCTGGAACATAGGAATAACAACGGGTCTAACCTTCCATCATGCTTATAGCTTTTCTCCATTCCGTTCTAAGGCATACCGTCCGCCAATCTATATCCCACTCCATTAAATCTTGTTTTACCACCTTCCCCTCCAGTAAGTTTCGGTCTACCTCTACCTTTTCTTGTGTTGAGCTCTTGGTAACAAACTTCTGTTCTTACGGGAGCATCCAGGGGCCTTCTCATTACGTGCCTAAACCATCTCAATCGATGTTCTCTCATCTTCTCGGCCACCGGTAGTATTTCTACCTTTCGTCGAATATCTTCATTTCTTATCTTATCCATCCTCGTATAACCACACATCCACCTTAACATACTCATCTCTGCTACTCCCATTTTATGCTCATGTTGCCTATGTGCTGGCCAGCATTCAGCTTCATATAGCATTGCAGGTCTTACTGCTGTTCTATAGAATTTTCCTTTTAACTTAAGGGGGATTTTGCAGTCACACAAAAACCAGATGCACTACGTCATTTCATCCACCCTGTTCTGATTCTATGATTTACATCCTCATCAATCTCTCCACCTTTTTGCAAAATGGAGCCCAAGTATTTAAAAGCATCTTTCTTGGGTACCTCTTGACCACTTAGACGCACGGGATCTTGGTCTACATCTCTTACCAGAGAAAACTCACACTTCAGATACTCAGTCTTGCTCTGACTTAATGTGAATCCTTTAGATTCCAATGTGCTTCTCCACAATTCAAGTTTTCTATTAACACCATCTTTGCTCTCATCAATAAGCACAATATCGTCTGCAAAAAGCATACAGCATGACACTTCCTCTTGAATATCTTTTGTTAGTTCATCCATAACTAAGGTAAAGAGATAAAGACTTAGAGCCGACCCTTGGTGTACACCTACCGTGATAGAGGAATAACTTGATGTTCCGTTACAAGCTTTCACACATGTAGTAGCCCCATCATACATATCCTTGATTGCCTTTACATACTTTGATGGTACCTTTTTCTTCTCTAGGACCCACCATAAAACTTTCCTTGGAACCCTATCGTATTTTTCTCAAGATCTATGAACACCATATGTTGGAAGGACAATGTTTTAGCTTAAATAGGAAGAGGGGTAGAAGGAAGTGAAGGAGAGTTGTTAGCATTGAGAAAACAAACTAGTGACTTAATTGTAAGGGGAGGGAGGAGATTTCTCTCTGATAAGAACCTTGGGATGCACCACCCCAAAAGTTAGCTCAAAGGGTGGGAGTGTCCAAGGCCTTATAAACCCTACATTAGTTGTCTATACAACCAATGTGGGGCTTCAATTCCTGTACCTTGCAAATGAGTCCTAACATTCCACTATGCTCCACAGCCTTGGTGCCCCCGTGGGCTGGCTTTGCGCTAGTCTTTTACTAGCCCTGGGCGAACACTGCAGTGCCCACATCACCACCCGACCCGCGCCATTCAATTGCAACTGGGAGACATAGTGAAAGACTTTGGTATTATTTGATAAGAACCTTGAAGTGCACCATCCCAAAACCTAGTTCAAAGGGTGGGCTCTTTTACTAGCTCCGAGCGAACACTGCAATGCCGACGTCACCACCCGCGCTGCTCGATTGCAACTGGGAGACATAGTGGAAGGCTCTGATACCATTTGATGAGAACATTGGGATGCACCATCCCAAAAGCTAGCTCAAAGGATGATAGTGCCCAAGGCCTTATAAACCCCACATTAGTTGCCCATACAACCAATGTGGGACTTCAAGTCTCATACCTTGCAAATGGGTCCTAACACTCTCCTTTCCCGATTATTATTCAATCATTAGTAAAGATTTTTTTTTTTCTTTCTTTTGTATGATTTCTCTGTTCCAATTTGTGGGTTCCTAACATGGTCTCTGTCCCAAGGCGCAGCATCCATGCAGGGGAGGAGAAGATGTGCGAGTTGTCGAGGTGTAGGTTGAAAGAAGAATTGAGCTCTGATTACTTGCTTAGACCAACAAACGTGAGAAGAGAGGGAGTTGGTTGGGATGAATCACTGGAAACTGGTGGTGGGTGGAGCAGAGGCATCAATGAATGTTGCAAGGGTGTTGGGCTTGGTGGCAAGAAGGCCAATGACTTAGGAAGCAGGGCTGATGGGTGCTGTGAGGGAAGTGGTCAAAGAGTATGTTGGGTTCTAACTTCTAATTGGTTACATCTGTAGCCTTTGAAGCACAATTTAGAGAGGAAGGAACAGCATAGGTCGATGGGGGATGAATCTCACCACCCAGATGCGCATTTCCCAAAGGGAGTCGATGGTGAGTTAGTTAGGATGCTTCCGGGATATCGAAGGCAGACAGAGGAGGTGAACCTGCATCTGATTGAAGATCTTTTGCTCTCTGTCTAAATTCTTGTTGCACATATCACAATTTGAATGAGATTATGCTCTCTTTGTGTAAATTCTTGTTGCACACATCACAATTTGAATGAGATTATGCTGTTTACTTATTATTATTATTTTCGCTATAGTTCTCATAACACTGTTCGCGTGGTATTTGGATAAAACTGGATGAGTTATTTGCTTGTTAGCATTTGAGATAACTTGCTTCCTTGATTATAGATAGGAGAAATTCTGCCACTTTACATTGTTAAAATATTCTCGCAGAAGCATCAGTCACTTATGAAGTTAAGAACTAGTACAATTAAAATAATTTGAAAAGGCTTTTTGTGTTGCAGTATGCTGCTAGTCTGTGTGTGGTGAAGTTTTTGAGAAGTGGAGTGTAACAAGGAGGCACAATGTCATGATAAGCATTCCTTACAATTTATGGTTACTAAACTTTGGAAGGTTGTCAAAACAGCAAATCTCAAGCTGCAACCTTTACGTATTTGAGTATACCTTGAAATGTATATATTATTACAATAGTTTCAGTTTGGGCTTGTATAGTAGAGTAAATTAGTTTGGAAGAATTTATTTTAAATAAGCCATGCATAAAAAGAGTGCTGAGTTTAGAGCAATGGTAAAGTGGATTCTTTGTAACTGAAAAGTCATGGTTTTAAATTCGGAAAACAACCTCTTTACAAATGTCAAGGGTAAGGTTGTATATAAGAATTATCATCATTCCATCCTTACTAGTCGGGTTGAATGAGAAGTGATTTTAGTGATTTTTTTTAGTAATAATTCATGCATCATTATTATGAATGTGCGCTGTATTTCATATATTCTTTTGCTGCAAGTGTAAGAGAAATATAGGTATCTCTGTTGAAGTTCACCTTCCCATTTGGTTGATGCCGTTGCCCTTGGAATGAGAGGTTCTACCTTAAAAAGCTGCTAGCTTCAACTATTGGTAACCCTTTCGGCCCGCTGTTCTGAAGTTTGTTAAGCCTTAATTTACGTGTTGTGTTGGTTTTCAAAATGAATTTTACTTAGTAGCCTGTCAATGCAAGCGGAATGTTTTAGTTGATTTTTTTTTTTTTTGGTAAGCTAGTTGATGTTTTTGTCCTAGTTTCCCCTACTTCTTCTTGTTTTTTCAATGTTTTAGTTGATATTTTTTTTTTTGGTAAGCTAGTTGATGTTTTTATTATGTGCAACGTGCTTCTAAATTTAAAATGAATTTTATGAGATTTATTTCAAAAAATCTAAAATTTAAACTAAAATACACATGTATTCATATTTGTTTTGTCAATTATCATTTTCTACACTCATTCTGAATGAATTACTTTAATTCAGGAATAATGCTACCTGCATGTAAAATGGGTACGTTGTGGGTTTGTCGGGTTAAGGACTATTGCTGGGTTTTGGTTTCTTGTTTTGTTGTAGTTGTGTGGCTGAAAATGGTAGGTCGGCTTGTGCCTTTTGTGGGTGTATATATACATATGGAAAAAATTTCTCCGGCAAGTTGAGATAAGTTTATCTCCGGCCATCCCAAAATTACGTCGTTTTGTTTATTTATTTTATTATCTTAATTGATTCACCTTTGAATAGTTATAATTCCCTTTTTCTCTCTCTTCCTTTATCACCATTGATCCATCTTTGTATGATTATGATTTAGTAGCCGGAAATAAAATTATTTCAAGTTGCTTGAGAAACGATAAGCGCGCACACACACATATAGGGTTAGGATCAATCTTGTCTATTGATCCCACTTATATTTAAGGGCTCTAATCTTTTAATAATGTGAGCCATTGGACACAACTAGCTTACAAGTTGATTCTATCCATATGTATATATGGGATAAGATCAACTTACACCGGTATAAGAATAATAAATCTTACAACAAATCTTAACCGTTGATTTCCGTGCATTTAACGGTTGAGATTTATTGGGAATTAAAAATTAATGAGTGAGACCTAATAAATCTTAACCATTAGATGCAGAAAATCAATGGTTAAGATTTGATGTAAGATTTGTTATTCTTACACCAGTGTAAGATGATCCTGCTATATATATATATATATATATATATATATATATATATATATATATATATATATATATATATATATATATATATATATATATATATATATATATATATATTGGTTAGCCTTGTATTGATTACCTCATAAAAATATGATGTTGTGGAGGCATGTCTACGTAGTTTCAACTTCATCATATGGGAGTCATTTAGATATGATACCCCAAGAATAAGCCATAGGTCCAGTCTATGATTATGATATTAGTTCAGCATTTTGTTGCATTTGGGACTACATTTTGGTGCATATTGGTGTTGTATATTTACTGCATTTTGGTGCATATTAGTACTACAATTTAGTTCTATAAATGTACTGCATATTAATGCTGCATTTGGGTGTATTTTGAGACTGTATTTTCGTGTATATTATTGTGTATTTAGTAGATATTGTGTCCTGTACCAAAAAAAAAAAGTAGATATTGTGTCACGTTTCACTTGCAAGACATGAGATTTGGAGTCTCACATTAAAAATAAGGTTTTTTTTTTTTTTCTGTATATCATTAAAAATAAGGTTTTGATATATGGATTTTAAACTCTCCTATGAACTAGATTTTAGAGTGAAACTCTTCAAAGATTCCTACCATATTCATTAGGGGGCTATTTGTTATGGAGAATCTTAGAGAAATCTTAGAAAATTGGTGTAGGTAAACTATGTTTACCGTGTTTGGTAAGTGTTGAAGTTAAAAAAAATCGGTATAGTATATTCCCCGTGAAAATTGTTTTGTACTAGACTATGGCAAAAAAAAAAATGCCATTTAAACTGTGGTATTATTTTAAGGGGTTTAGTTTTCTCCTACTTTTATAGGAGAAAACTACTCTCACGTGGCTATACAAGAGAATAGGAGAGAGAGAAATCAAAAATGAGAGAAAAAAAATCTAAGAAGGGACTCATTTATGATTGTATGTGTAGGAATGGATCATTTGAAAACGATTCCCCTTATTTTAATGCATGAACGAAGATACCCGTCTCTCAATTTTAAGACCCAAATGCCCTGAAAAAGGCAACTTTCGAGTACAACTTGTCTGTAGGTGAGATCTACGTTTGCTGCATGTGATTCAATATTTTAACATAATGGGTGATTTCGTAATTTTACTAGACATTTCCATTATTAATATTTCACCATCAACCAAACATAATATTAGTAAAAATAACGCAACTTTCCTGAAAAAAGTGGCGCCTACCAAACACCTTTTTGTAACTTAGGCAAAAAAAAAATCCCACCATATTTCGGGAAATCTTTTTTTCACGATAATAAAAAATTTATGGGGAAATATTACCCTCCTTTCATATGAGATAACTTCTATTATATTCTCTCACTTCAATTTTTATACCTCATCTTTTTTTTTATAATGGTGGGATCCACCTATTGTTTCTCTATAACTATCTAATGTAAAAAGAGAATAATAAAGTCATATTCTCTATTGGTATCTACATAATGTACTACCTACCATATGAGGTTTCAGCAACGTTAGTTTTTCGGTATACATTAGGAGGATTTAATATTGCTATTCTTCTGAAGTTTTGGTTTCTGGTATTGATTTTGTTGAGTAAGAATCAAATTGTTTAGAGTGTAACGTCCCCGTCTCGAGCCGGTTCAATTAACATACATATGATACAAACAAAAACAGCGAAAGACTTAACTTACGAAAATATGAGCTAATTTTTTTTTTATCTTAATTCATATGACATATCACATTGCATACTTCTTCTAATTTAATTCTTATTGGACGGAGACGAAAATCGGACAGAGTAACCCCTGTAAATCGGACAACTGGGGATTTGCAAATCCCACTCTCAAGATATCCTGATAGACAATTTCTACAGTATATATTTTCAGACATACCAGATATCCATATAGGATCATATACCCATCCATGGGCGCATGCATAACTTGACTTCGTGCCACTATGTCTAATAGCATGCAATCCAACACATAAACATAAACTGAATACTACATCATCATATCAACATGCCTAATTACTCAAATGTACATGCATCCAACTGAAATGCATGTACAAAACATATACAGGCCATATACAAAATAAAGGATTAGACATCATGATCACCAAATGAATAGAACACTATACAACAGTACATGTTCTCCAAAAATAATATTTATAATAAATAGTAGCCTCCGGCTACCCAGAACTCCATATCCTCATACTAGTACCTCTAGCCACGGGTAGTGTCCTTGTCCCATGAGGGTTCTTCAATTAACTGTGTTCCTGAAATCATATCCCCAACGGGGTTAGAGACGAATCTCTAGTAAGCTCCAGGTTTATAGAGAACTCTCCATACCCTGGGCTCACTTTCTGCATGACAGTCAGATACATAATATACAAAACATCATATAAGCAAATATCATAGCTGAACATATCTCATATAACATATCATGTAATCCAATATCATAACTAAACCAAGCAGATACACAAATCTTATCAGAGACGTACGCAGTCATTCCCAAGGGATGACCCCAAGCGGAAATCAACGCACGTAACAAATATCATATACAAAAATCATCACAATAATCACATCAGAACAAAGCATATCATATCAGAGATGTACGTAGTCATTCCCAATGGATGGCCCCAAGCAGAAACCAATGTACATGTTCCCGAGGGAGGACCCCAAGCGGAACCAAAAACATATCAGAACAAAACGTGTTATATCAGTATTAGAGACGTACGCAATCATTCACAAGGAATGACCCCAAGCGGAAATCAACGTACGTAACAAATATCCTTTATAAAACATTACAATAATCAAATCATATCAAAGTAAACACATTCAAACATATCACATCACATCATCATATAGTTGTATATGAATGCGTCTATATCATATATCTCATACATATCATACAACCTGACCACAGTCCGTACACTATGGCGGAACACAAAGTAGGAGCGAACCCCATAAACATAGAGCTTACCTCTCAAAGCTGTATAGATGGCCTACCCAACAACCGAGTTACCAAGCCTCCTCTGATGTAGGATCCTCAACAAGACTCTTAGGCGCACCTAGAATATGGAATCCATACAAATATCAATGAAATGTTACGATTGCCATGAAATTTACACAAGGCACGCATCTTATTGTTCACTTTCGTTTCCTCACATTATGCCAATCCTATGTCAATTCACAAGTCAAGACCACACCTTTATAATTTCCTTCAATTTACCATTTTATAATCGTTAACGTTCCCTAAATTAACTAAGTATCCACTTGAGAATTTTTAACATAATTCATGTCATTTTTTCTTCACTTAATAAATAACACACACACACACACACACACACATATATATATATATATATATATATATATATCTCTACAAGGTATCCAACTAAATTTTTGAACATCAAAACCCTCCAAAGTCCCTCAAGGCCGAAACATAGGGGACATAACACCATGAGATTTTTTTTCCAATTTTACACATATTCAAATGCTTATTTCACATTCCTATATCCAACACACCAATAATCCATCATCAATTCAAATTTTAAATTAATTTATTTCCCACCCAAAACATGCTCATAAATTTCAAGACTTAAATCACCAAAATAAAACCATAGAATTAGAGGTTTCTTACCTATAATTGCTATTCCAAGGTCCAAAGAACAAAATCAAAGCTTTGCTCACTCAAAAGCCCCACTTTTCCACAAGGATGCACGAATTGGGGGTGAGGAAGAACTTTCTCCACAAGCAAAATCAGCTCACACTAAGTGGTGGAATGAATTCACCATGATCTCTACTTAAACTTTCATGTATGACACTTTGTGTTTTGGTGGCTAAATGAGTGAAAAAGAGAGAAGAGAGAGAGAAAACCCTAACCCCTCCCCACAACCATGAAGCCTCGGAGAAAATGAAGTTGACAGTGGCGCGAGCAAATGAAGAAGAATTTAAAGGATTTTAAGTTATGCAAAGTTAAGTTACTTTAAACGGCTAATAACTTATCCATCTACACACCTTCATTCAATATCAAATTTTATCCAATGAATTAGAATATTTTTTTAGTCATATTTCTAATTTTATTTTCACTTTTCGGATAACTTTGTTTATCTATATTTTTACCCCTTAACTGTCATTTTAACTCCTTTTTCACCAAAAGTGACTTTATTTCTTTTACTTCTAATTATTCTTCAATATTAAATCCTCAAGTAATAGTGATTATTATATAGAGTATATTCCAGAATGCAAATAAAAACACTGGTCAAATTCAGTGTTTTTCTTCTTCTAATGGATTCACAAATGACCTATTACACATTATGCCAGAGTGTTGTGGTTTATTAGTTTGTTTAGGGATTTAGTTTATTAAAAACAAAAGATACACCTTGCTACATTTATTTCATCATTCTTTTATTTTTAATTTTAAATAAGTACTGAAAGTTTACTAGAATAAAGATTATTTAAATAAAAATGTAAATTTGTGCTCGTGCCGTGACAAACACCATCTCTTAACAAAACTGGTGGAGCAACACAAGCAGCTACATGTGGCTTATGAACAGTGTCCAAGGTCCACGTGTCATCACCATGGCGAGCGAACATAAAACACCAGAAAAACAACATAGGCAGGTTCATGTGTTCATCTGCTTTAGAAACTGAGAAATTGAGGTGGGTGAATGGAGTATGTGGACTTGAATTTCTACCTTAACTCGAAGTGGGCATCGACGGTGGCTAGCATATGGATTCAGTGCACAAGTGGATCACTCTACACTTTCTCCATCTATTCTCAAACCCTCAAGTCAACTCAACACTATGATCAGTCAACGCTTGACATTGTCTCTGTCTCCAAGGACATCGGAGCCAACGTTGGTGTCCTCGCTGGTCTCTTATACGATTTCTTTGCCACCTCATCAACAACCGGGCCTTGGCTCGTCCACTTCTTGGGCTCGGCCCAATGCTTCTTGGGCTATTTCCTCATGTGGGCCGCCGTTGCCGGCGTCCTTCCTCCGGTTCCCGTGCCGGTCATGTGTCTGTTCATGTTCGTCGCAGCTCATGCTCAGAGTTATTTTAACACTTCCAATGTTGTCACTGGTGTACATAATTTCCCTAACTACAGCGGAACCATAGTTGGCATCATGAAGGTTCTTTTTTATTTATATATTTATTTATGGGATAGGTTATTCTACCTATTACTTTTTCTGCCTATCTTTGTCTACCACCCTTCAACACCGTTAAATCTGAATGTTAAGTAACATTTATCTTTATCTCTTTTATTGAGATTCTGATGGTGTTGGAGGGTGGTAGAGTCAAAAGTAGACAGAAAAAGTGATAGGTAGAATAATTTATCCCTTTATTTATTTATTTTTTGTTGTACAATTCCGTGGAAACTTTAATTGCTTGTGTCTTCATAGGGGTTTCTTGGCCTCAGTGGAGCAATATTAATTCAAGTGTATCGGACAATATTCAACAACAAGCCTATGTCATATCTTCTGATGTTAGCACTTTTACCACCTATAAATACTTTGCTGCTTATGTGGTTTGTGAGAATCCATAAAACTCATGAGGGAGAAGAAAGGAAGTATCTGAATATGTTTTCTTTCATGGCTCTGGTTGTTGCTGCTTATCTTATGGTTGTTATAATCCTAGAGAATATCCTTAGTCTGCAATTATTGGTCCGCATTTTTGTACTCATTGTGCTTATGGGGTTATTAGCCTCACTTCTTTGCATTGCATTTAAAGCACATGAAAGGGGCTCAAGTAGTATTTCAGAAAATCTTCTTGATGAGGGGTCCCTACTAATTGTGGAACCAAGCCCCCTGGATACTGAGAAGGTAGATGCTAGGCATACTAGGACTAATACAAACAATCAAAGGACTTTGCAACTGGGAGAAAACCTGAATCTTTTCCAAGCAGTTCAAACTGTGAACTTTTGGATTTTGTTTGTTTCAATGGCGTGTGGTATGGGATCAGGACTTGCAACAGTTAATAATATTGGCCAAATAGGGGAGTCCCTTGGTTATGCCAGCCATGAGACAAGTTCCTTGGTTTCTTTGTGGAGCATTTGGAATTTCCTTGGCCGGTTCGGAGCTGGTTATGTTTCAGACTATTTTTTGCACACAAGAGGTTGTGCAAGACCTTTATTTATGGTCATCACTTTAATGATCATGAGCATTGGTCATGTGGTGATTGCTTATGGACTGCCAGGTGCTCTATATGTTGGTTCAATATTGGTTGGTATTTGTTATGGCTCTCAGTGGTCCTTAATGCCTACAATCACTTCTGAGATATTTGGTGTGGGAAATTTGGGCAGCATATTCAACACCATTACCATTGCAGGTCCAGTGGGATCTTATATATTCTCTGTAAGAGTAGTTGGGTATATATATGACAAAGAAGCATCTGAAGGAAATACATGCATTGGAACTCATTGTTTTATGTTTCCTTTTCTCATAATGGCAGCTGCCGCAGTTCTGGGTTCTCTTGCAGCTTTGGTTTTGTTTTTGCAGACAAAAAACTTTTATAGTCAGGTTGTACTCAGTAGAATTCATATTTCATAATATTCTGTGATGGAGTGAAGAGATCAGGTTGTAGTATACTGTGAAGGAATAATGAACTTATGGTATTATTGTCTTTTACTTTAATTATATTGTCAATATTATAACTTAGATAATAGACGATCAAATGCTATAAAGCAAACATTATATGTTGTTAAAAACTGCGAGCACTTAATGATTCAACATTGTTTTTAGGGTTTCTCGTTTCTGCTGTTGCTGCTGATGAGAAAAGTTGCAGCAAACTATTAACATTAGGATATGGAGCCGTATTCTGGCCTAAAAAAAAAAAACACATCAGGATCCGGACCTGTATCCTGATGAAAATAAGTGTTGCTGCATATTTTCCCATCTGCGGCGACGTGAGAACTATTAAAGCCTTGTTTTTATTGTAAAAATGTATGTACTATTTACCATTAAGTTTGACTTTGAGTTCGCTAATGATCATTTACCAAATGAATATGAATAATATTGTCAATTGAAATGGTACGAAAAAAAAAAGTTACTAAAAATTATCATTCTTTATAGAGTAAAAAAAATAAAAATAAAATAAATAAATTACTAAAAATTCAATTGTGATGTTGTATAGCTAAAAAGATGTTTTTAAGGGATAAATCTTGAGTGCTAGTATATACTAATACTAACACCCACTTTAAATAACAACACACAGAGTCAGGTCACATTAAAAATGAAGAAGTAGCAGAAAAGTTAATTGGATCCTCAAATATAAAATTCTTGTATGTGAAAGTTGTTTATTTGCATGCTTTCTTCCATATGCTGTTTGAGAAGTTTGATGAAATAAATAACACTGTTAACGAGAATTCCAATGAAGACAACGTAGAGTAACAACTGAGTGGCAAGTAAAATATATGCTTGCTTCCTGTGTCTGTCTTCCATGCACCATCTTGTAAACATTAGTTCGTCTCATCTCACTTCATACTATTTTTTACACCTTCATTTTATACTTTCTTCTCAACATTGTTGGCTTAATTTGTTGCCATGAGTTGTAAAGGGATTCACATTCTCTTCCTCTTTTTCATATCACATCTTATCAACCTCTCTTCATCTTGTGCCATTTTTACCAACTCAAGTGGGTGTGGTTTGTTTCTTTCTCCCATCACTTCCTTGGCCTCTTTATGTGCATTGGTTAATTGATATTTTCCTCTTTGTTTCTAGCTATGTATTTAATTCACCAGCAGCACTTATTGATCACTTGTGAGTTGAGTTCTTGTTGATGGAGCAGGAATCTCTTCTAAACTTGAGGCTCCTCTGAAATTCCGCTCCTACTATGGAAAGGCTTGTTGTGAAGTTAGTGAAGAAGCAAGGTTACAGAAACAATTCCAGGAGTTAAACTTCACTCACCCAAAATGTGCTTCTCTCCTCAAGTCCATTTTATGCGTTGTAAGCATTCTGACTATAAGTGCGGTTTTTCATACTCACGTGTAAAGAACCATTCAATCCAAAATCTTAAGTTATTAGATGAGATTACATTAAAGATTTTTATATTATCATTCTTTAACACGTCCCCTCAGTGGTGAGAATCGAACTCATAACCACTTATTTACAGAAGCTCTAGTACTATATAAAGAATCAATTCAACCTAATAGGAGGATGGTTATAATCTCCTGTTGTTTGTTTCTTGTTGAGTTGATTGATAACATAGGACTATATTCATTTGTTTTCTCCTCAAGTCCATTTTATGCGTTGTAAGCATTCTGACTATAAGTGCGGTTTTTCATACTCACGTGTAAAGAACCATTCAATCCAAAATCTTAAGTTATTAGATGAGATTACATTAAAGATTTTTATATTATCATTCTTTAACACGTCCCCTCAGTGGTGAGAATCGAACTCATAACCACTTATTTACAGAAGCTCTAGTACTATATAAAGAATCAATTCAACCTAATAGGAGGATGGTTATAATCTCCTGTTGTTTGTTTCTTGTTGAGTTGATTGATAACATAGGACTATATTCATTTGTTTTCTCCTCACCTACACGCGTGTCTTCGTTTGAAATTTTGATGTATTAAGCCATTGTAAAGTTCTTAATTCCTTAATTTTGATGTTATAAATAATTTGCAGCAATGTGATGATCAGTTTTCTGCTAAATTGTTCCAAAATGCCTCAGGCGATAGAACTGTTCCCATGTTGTGCAACACCATATCATTGGCGAAGTCACAACAATCCAGTGGTGATGGTTCTCTTGATTTCTGCACAAGAGTATGGGAAACATGTGGAAATGTTTCTGTAATTAATTCCCCGTTTGAACCTTTCTTGCAAGACAAAGATGGAAAAAACCTTGGCTTCTTCACTTCCAAAGTGAGGGATATTTGGAAGACTAGGAAAAGCTTTTGTGAGACTTTTGGTGGCTATTCAGAAGATAGAAAAGTATGCTTCCATGGTGAATCAATTTCATTGAAAAATTTACAAACTCCCCTTCTTCCTAATGGTCTGTGTTTGGAGAAAATTGGGAATGGGTCTTACCTTGACATGGCTCCACATCCTGATGGTTCTGACCGTGCCTTCTTTGCTAATGTGCAAGGCAAGATCTGGTTGGCAAAGATTCCTGTTGAGGGAACAAACGAGATTTTGAAAATTGATGAATCCAAAACCTTCCTAGACATTAGTGATGATATTCTCTTTGATTCTGGGCATGGTTTAATGGGAATTGCATTTCATCCAAACTTCACACAAAATGGCCGCTTCTTTCTCTCTTATAATTGTGATGAGATGAAAAATCCTACATGTTCTGGTAGATGTGCATGTAACTCAGATGTGAATTGTGATCCTTCAAAACTTGGTCCTGATCATGGCATCCTCCCATGCCAGTATCACACTGTAGTAGCAGAATTTACTGTCAATGACACATCATCAATGCCTTCCTTGGTATTTATTAACTCCACTTTCTCAATTTGCTTAAAAACACTGTTTTTACTATATAATTTTCCATGAGGTATATCTATATTCTGTTTGTAGGCAAAAAGTGCCAATCCATCAGAAGTAAGAAGAATATTCACTATTGGCATTCCTTCTAGTGGAGGTCATGCTGGTCAGATTCTCTTTGGACCTGAAGATGGATACTTGTACCTCATGTTATCTGATGGCTCTAGTCGTGATGATCCTTACAACCTTGCACAAAACAAGAGATCCTTACTGGGAAAGATTTTGAGAATTGATGTAGACAATTTACCCAGTAATCCCCTGTAACTAAATTCTTGACAGTTCTTTCAATATATCCCAACCCCACCCCCAAGACCCTTCCTATTAAGATTGGGACAGTGACCAAAATGTCACTGCTCACTGACTTTTTTTACCCAAATGCCACGCGAACAGTGTTATTTTCCAATATGCCACACGGGCAAGTTCGCTACAGTGCCCAGCGAACTTCATTTGTTGATGTGGCAGCTTTTTTGTACCGAGTTCGCTACTGACAATAGCGAACTATGTGATAGAAAATGTCAGCCATTGACTTGGACAAGTTCGCTGTAATGTGCAGCGAACTACATATATCTTCTAATAGTAAAAGCTGGACTTTTTTGTTTAACGTGTTAGTGTGTTAGTATTTTTTTTATATTTTATTTTTTGTGAAAGTTCGCTACCTACTGTAGCGAATTTGTACGCGTGGCATATTGAAAAATAACACTGTTTGCGTGGCATTTGAGTAAAAAAGTCAGTGAACAGTAACATTTTGGTTACTGTTCCTTGAGACTGATCATACTAATATGAGGACTTTCTGATATAACCATGGAATTAAATGCCCTCACTTGACTTTTCTTACATTTCCTTAGGTGGATCATGTTTATGTGAAACCAACTACTTTGACTTTCTTATCACAATACCTTTTAATGTAGAAGTTACAATGATCACTTTATTTTGACATTGTCAGCAGGTACCAAAGAAATAAATGACATGGCCTTGTGGGGAAATTATTCTATACCTAGAGATAATCCATATGTTAATGATAAGGAGCTTGAACCAGAGATATGGGCTATGGGTTTCAAGAATCCTTGGCGATGTAGTTTTGACTCTCTGAGACCATCCTATTTTCTGTGTGGAGACGCTGGACAGGTTCACTAATCCAACTTTATTCTTTTTAAGGGTCCATATTCAATGATCCAATTTAATATCTTGGGTTGGCATGCAATTATTTTATTTTAATATTGTAAAGAACCAATTCAACTCAAAAACTTAAGCTATTGGGTGAGGTTACATTAATGGTTTTATATTTCTCTAACACGCCCCCTCACAAGAGTCCACTGGACTTGAAAGGTAAATAATGCACTATGTCCACCTACCTGTGCTAAGAAACTCTATAAGACTTAAGTAATTATTAACTAAATAGGGGGCAGTGAGGAACGAACCTGTCACACCAAGACTCTGATACCATATAAAGAACCAATTCAACTCAAAAACTGAAGCTGTTGAGTGAGGTAATATTAATGGTTTTATATTTCTCTAACAAATATATAGTTCTTGCTTTGTTATTATCTTTATCTGCCTACTAAAGTATTCTTTATAGGATGAATACGAAGAGATTGATGTGGTTAAAAAGGGTAAAAACTATGGCTGGAGAGTCTACGAGGGTCCTTTTCTTTTTCATCCGTCAGAGTCACCTGGAGGAAATACTTCAGCCAGTTCCATACACCCAATCTTCCCTATACTGGGTGTAAAGAACCTTGGGATACACCACCCCAAAAGCTAGCTCAAAGGGTGGGAGTGCCCAAGGCCTTATAAAGGCCACATTAGTTGTTCATCCAACCAATGTGGGACTACATATCTCAACACTCAACACAATGAGACACACACAATGTGGGACTAACACTCTTAACACAATGAGACACACACAATGTGGGACTAACACTCTTAACACTCCCCCTCAAGCTGTAGCATATAGATCATATGCTACAAGCTTGATACATAAATAATACTCCTATTAGGAACCAAAAGCAACAGTGCTACATCAACAAAATGAAATGACCAAGTAACATAACATCAAAATAAATCTCCTATATGAGAAACCAAAAATCAACAATGTGCTAAAAATGGCGTCGGAATGAACATCAACATGGAAGATGCCGGAATGATCATCGGCAAAGACATCTGTGCTGGAATGACCATCAGCAACATGGACGACGGTATGGAAGATGCCGGAATTATCATCGACAAAGACAACTGTGCTGGAATGACCATCAGCAACATGGAAAGTGCTCCCCCTCAAGAGGAACTTCGGAGCCGGAATTATCATCGGCAAAGACAACTGTGCTGGAATGACCATCAGCAACATGGAAAGTGCTCCCCCTCAAGAGGAACTTCGGAGCCGGAATTATCATCGGCAAAGACAACTGTGCTGGAATGACCATCAGCAACATGGAAAGTGCTCCCCCTCAAGAGGAACTTCGGTGCCGGAATTATCATCGGCAAAGACAACTGTGCTGGAATGACCATCAGCAACATGGAAAGTGCTCCCCCTCAAGAGGAACTTCGGAGCCAGAATTATCATCGGCAAAGACAACTGTGCTGGAATGACCATCAGCAACATGGAAAGTGCTCCCCCTCAAGAGGAACTTCGGTGCCGGAATTATCATCGGCAAAGACAACTGTGCTGGAATGACCATCAGCAACATGGAAGGTGCTCCCCCTCAAGAGGACGATGAATAGAATAAATAGTCCATCTTGGGAAGAAAGAAGATAAAAAAAAAAAAAAACTTCACATAATCGGAAAAGTCGACGGAGACGGCGGTGGGTCGTCGGAGACGCTAGTGGGTCGTCAGAAAAGTCGCCAGAAAGTCATCAAAAAAGTCAACGGAGACGGCAGTCAACGGTGGTCGATCAATGGCGGTCAACCCAACAGCTTCCCAAGGATCATTCTTTTCTGATGTGACAGATCAGTCTAAGCTGCAGTCACAGAGCATACTAAGAAAAACCCGAAAAAGAAATAACAACGAGAATCCCTCAAGGAGGGTGATATCTCTCTATAACCATATTGAAATTATGGAAAAGTGAACTAAGTTAAGCGGATTAAGATTCCTCTTGTTAGGCTCTAGATACCATGTTAAATATCAAGATACAAGAGGAAGAAGAAAGAAGATAAAAAAAAAAAAAAAAAAAAAAAAGAAAAAGAAATTATTTCTTTTTCGGGTTTTTCTTAGTGTTCTTTACATGGTATCAGAGCCTCGCCGTCCCCCACTTTCTCTTGTGGACTCTCTTAGCACAGGTAGGTTGGCCTGTTGCATTATCCACTCTTTAAGCCCAATGGGCTCTCGTGTGAGGGGGCGTGTTGAGATATGTAGTCCCACATTGGTTGGATGAACAACTAATGTGGCCTTTATAAGGCCTTGGGCACTCCCACCCTTTGAGCTAGCTTTTGGGGTGGTGTATCCCAAGGTTCTTTACACTGGGTTACAGTCATTCTGAGATTGATAAGAAAACAGGTTCTGCATCCATAGTTGGTGGCTATTTTTATCGTTCCATGACTGATCCTTGCATATATGGAAGGTTTATTTGCCACTTTCGCTCTATATATATTAATGTGGCTTTATTTAGAAGTCATCTCTATAAACCTATTTGTTCTGGATATCCACTTACGTCTAGTATGTTTGGGCCCATGTCACTAAGCCAACGGTCTAGAACCTTCTAGAGGGTATCCATGGCAAGCTATAGAGGCTCACCACTGGGACATCTCCCTATCCCTGCACTGCTACCTCTGTACACTGATAATGGGCAGCATGTCTTGTCTCAGGACAAGACATAGCTTGATGAGACAGCTCATGGGGCTGACCAACGGTCTCCACCATGCTAGAGAGGACTCTCCTCTCTAAATAACCCTCTCACACATGGAGATGGATCATCTTCTCCATTCACTACCTATGTCGTTACTCTGCTCCTCTACAGAGCCATCCTTGCTATACACCCCCCCTTTTGCACCATGGGATGCTTCACTAGTGTTTTGGTCTATACCATTGCCATTATAAGCACACCTTATACCAACATACTTCACCTTCCATGCGACACGTCTTATGTATCACTAACAGTACACTATTTAAATTTAAAATGACATATTAGTTGTTGATATTTCAGGTACTTGTACACAGATTTGTATGCAGGATATGTGCTTGTTGGTACAGAAAGTCCTGAAAACAGTGGAAACTTCACCAATGCTAAGATTTCTTCTAGGTGTGCTCATGACTCTCCAATGCCATGTTCTTTTGTGGAGGGAAGTGCTAGTCCTACAATGGGGTACGTTTACAATTAGCAGAAGATAACAAGAAGGACATTTATTATTTGACAAGCACTGGTGTTTACAGAGTGGCACGACCAAGCCGTTGCAATTATTTGTGCACTAAGGAAAAAGTTGTTGGTCTACAAAATAATATGCCTCATTCTTCTTTCCACTTGCGTGAAGGTTTTGATTTTCTTCTTTTGTTCCTCTTTCTTACCTTACATTTTACGGTGTGAACCAAGAGTAAGATACTCTAATTACCAAAAATTCTCAGTAGTAACTTATTACCTATCACATCACCATTGGATCAAAGAGAGAGAATGTTAAAAAAAAAATTTGAAGAGAGAGAAAATGTTAATCTAACGGGTAGCAAGTTGGTAGTAGAAATTTTTGGTAGTGAAAATATCCCTAATATTGTTTGGGAGAACGTGCTGCATTGAACTTTTTTCTTTCTTTTTTTATTATTATTAAATGCATTAAACACTTTCTGCTTATGCGTGATCATGAGTTTTTAATGCAAATTCTGGATCCTAAAAGATTTTGGGAAAATATTTTGGAGATACCATTGGACCTAACTTTAGCAAAGGAAGGAAGAGAAATTTTCATATCAACATGTGAAGCCACCACTTAGCATATCAAAGTCATGGCATCAAAGACATTGTCGACACAGACCAATTATTAAACTAGTGAAATATTAGTTCACGGTTCATTGCTTCAACAGTAGTGGAAGAAATAATTCAACGTCAAATATTAATTGATCAGGTTTTATGTTTATTATGTTGTAGGAAAAGTGATTGTATAATGCTATAGAGATTCGTTTTGCGTGCCATATTTTTTTGTTTTAAAATGTGTGGGTCCCATAAAATGTTGTGTGTGTAGGAAAGTTTGTTGTGTTATGTTAAAGGAGGAAATGAAAACCATAATTCATCAATTAGAAAAAATTTAAAAAAAATGAAACTAGTTATAAAAATCGATCTAACCCAGCCGATTCGACCAGTTGACCCATGAACCGAAACCAGCTCAGTTTAGGTATTGAATCAATTATGCATTTGATCCGGTATGAAACGTGTAACGCCCGGCCGCTTCAAGAAACAACGATTATTCCCACATACTAACACGAGACTTTTCAGTGTGTTTTTTCCTCACTCGCACACTTTCTGGGAAAACTTCCCAGGAGGTCACCCATCCCAGAATTACACCAAGTCAAGCACGCTTAACTGTGGAGTTCTTCCGATCCGGGCTACCGAAAAGAAGATGCATCTTGTTAGTATAGGTAGTACGAATTAATTCTTATAAGCTATTCCAAACTGTGCAGTCTCACATTTGTACAGTCTTTGGAATCTCTCTCTTTCGGGTGTCGATTCGATTCATCCATGCATGTAAACCCCATGTTGGAAGCCTGTCAGGAGCCGTTCCTTGTCCATGCCCTTTCGCACCGACGATCACTCCCCGCCTTCGTCAGCGCTCGGGATGTTACATGCCCACCAGCTTCCACCTGGTTCGTCCTCGAACCACACCGAACTGGAAGAGAGGCCTGCACTGATACCACTTGTAACGCCCGGCCTCTTCAAGAATCAACGACTATTCCCACATACTAACACAAGACTTTTCAGTATGCTTTTTCCTCACTCGCACACTATGTAGCACTGATACCGACACGTGACACGAAATGACACGACACTCCGACACGTTAATTCTAAAAAATGTTAGATTTCGACACGTTAGGACACGTTTTGATATTAAATAATATTTTTAATTCATGTAGTGTATATTATATTTAATATTCAATAATTTAACAAAAAAATGAAACTAAACTTATAATATTCATTAATTTTGCAAAGAAACATAAGATATCCCAAATATTTATATTAAACTCAATAAAATGGTAATCATAATCCAACGAATCTAATGGTTTGAACTAAAAACTCAATGCAATGCAACCTTTTCACTTTTTTTTGAATTTCTATAACTAGTGTTGGGGTGTCGGGAAGTGTCGGACACGACACGTCAGGGTCTTTAAAGTGTCAGTGCTTCATAGCTCGCACACTTCCTGGGAAAACTTTCCAGGAGGTCACCCATCCCAGAATTGTACCAAGTCAAGCACGCTTAACTGTGGAGTTCTTCCGATCCGGGCTACCGAAAAGAAGATGCATATTGTTAGTATATGTAGTACTAATTAATTCTTATAAGCTATTCCAAACTGTGCAGTCTCACATCTGTACAGTCTTTGGAATCCCTCTCTTTCCGGTGTCGATTTGATTCATCCATGCATGTAACCCACACGTTGGAAGCCTGTCAGGAGCCGCTCCTTGTCCATGCCCTTTCGCACTGGCGATCACTCCCCGCCCTCGTCAGCGCTCGGGATGTTACAAAACTGGTGAACCTGTCTAGAACTCGATTTAATCGGCATTAAATGGGCACCAATTTTTTTAAAAAGCTGATTTTGTGAAATTTTGGACAAAATATTTGAAAAATATCATTAATGAGATTCGAACCTAAACTATGTGGATTATAATTTATTGCACTTATCACAAATTCAACTCTAATTATTAGCAAAAATGTTTCTAATTTTATATTTATTATATATATATATATATATATTTAATTTATGCGGTTGAATCAGTAACGTAATGATTAAATTGGTGACTAATTAACTCAGTATCCCGACAAAATCGATATCGGATCTAAGTCTGATAACATTGGATGAAACTTGAAAGGCGGTGAAGTCTCCTGCCAAATATCAACCTCATCAAACCTTAAAAATTAAGGGAGCGTTTTGTAGAGGAGAAGCTTTTTTTACTAGGTAAATACAATTACTGGGGAAATGGTAAAAAGGTAAGTTTTATGATATAATTGAAAAAAAGTTGTTTGGTAGGACAAAATATTACTGGGAAAATTGATTAAAGTTTTCGAAATCTATGTTTGGTTGGAGGTAAAATATTGATAGGAAAATGAGTTAAAATTACAAAAATAACCACCCTACTTTTTGAATCTCCACAGAAGAAGGGGATTGAGAGAAAGTACTACACTAGGGTCAATTTTGTCTTCATTTCAACCTCTCTCTTTTTCTTTCCCAATAAAGTTCAAAATACCTCCTCTCATTTGGGTTTTTGGAACATTATTTTTCATGAAATTTTACAAACAAATTAAGATGGATGGGCAATGGATTTTCCTAGTTAAATTTTTTTTGAGTCTTATACCAAACATGGTCAAATTGAAATATCAATAGAAATTGCCTAGGTATCTATGACAAAACCACTATCAAACATCCCGTAACAGACTAGTTGATGAGCAGCTACATTGTTTTCGAGACGAATACAAGAGAAAAGAACAAGGGATATCATTATATTCTTAATTTTAGCATTTATTTTACTTATATCTAAATATTTTAATTTATTAATACTTGAATAATTAGATGTAAGCAAGTCAATCATAAAATAGATATGATATAAGATTTATTATTTTTATATCAATATAAGTTAATCATATCCTAAAGAATCACTTTTTTAATGATGCTATAAATTTTGACAAAAGTCATTTTCTTTCCATCATTAAACATAAGCATTCAAATTTAGTCATTGAGAAATCAAATTTTAAATCTTCATCGATTAAAATTTTAGTCCTCAAGAATGAACTTTAGGTATAATTTGATCATATAAAGACAACATTTAAGCAAAAAAAATTTCAGTAAAAACCAAATTATAAAAAGTAAGTTACAAGGAAATAAATGAAGAAAAACATATAGTGTGAGTCAGAATAGGTTCTTGCCGTATTTTTAATCTCACTTTTGTCAAATACAACGATTGATTATAATTATTAAAGGTGAATATCTTGAATTTAATAAATAGAATTGTGGGACAAATTAAGTCACTGAAACAAGGACAGGAAAAACAATTGATGTTGTTTGAGTTTTATAAGAGTTATGTTGTAGAAAAAATGATTGTGTAATATTATAGAGATTCGTTTCGCGTGCCTTAATTTTTTTTCTTCAAAAAGTGCGGATCCCACAAAATATTATGAATGTAGGAAACTTTTTGGTATCATGTTCCTTCATGTTTATCAAATTAGACTACAACACATTTATTTAAAATCGATATAATTATTTATGCTACTCTCTTTTGAAATATCTACTTTAATTGATTTTTTTAAAGTAAATAAAAATGTATTGGGAAGAATTTTGTTATCTAAGGGACACAATTTTGGGTCATTTTAAGCAAAATATTAGTATTTTGATATATTTTTATTGATTTTTTATATTCTTTTTCCTCTGTGATGCTCTCTTCTTATATCTCCTCCTATTTCTATCGAAGAAAAAGAATATAAAATCTAATAAATATATATATTAAAGGGATAAGTTATTCTACATATTATTTTTTTTATCTACCACTCTTCAATACTGTTAGATTAGAATCTAAAAAAGAGATAAAGATAAATGTTAGTTAAGATTTCGATCTAACGGTATAGAAGAGTGGTAAGCAAAGGTAGGCAGAAAAAATGGTAGATAGAATAACCTATCCCTATATTAAAATATGGTCATTTCATTTAAATTACAAATACTTTCTGGGATAAGTTATTTTACCTACCATTTTTTCTGCCTACCTCTGTCTACCATCCTCCAACACCATCAGATCAGAAACTCAAGAGAGAGAAAAAGATAAATGTTAGTTAAGATTATGATGTAACAGTGTCAGAGAATGATAGGCAAAAATAAGCAGAAAAAATGACACGTAGAATAACTTATCCCATATATTTTTTTTTTTTTCTTCTTGAAATTATTTAAATATATATCGGAACATAAGAATATCCCGATATAAATGAAAAATATCCGGTGATTCATCAACGTGTGTCATTCCTAAACATGGCTACATTTCACCAAACACTAATATCTATTATTATTCTTAACCCGGAAAGGACATTATCTTGTGTGACATCAATAATGCGCATGTGGTGTCACTTGTGTACTCTATCCATTTTTCGATTTAACTTACCTGTCACTCTTCAGATCTTTGTTTCGTCCATTATCATTCACTTATTGTGGAATGGTCACCGTTGAATGTTTCATTCTTTCTCTTTCCTCTTTTGTTATTTTTATCAAATATTTGGTCACTGCTAATCCCAAGTGGTTTAACCCCATATGAACAAGGAAAGATACTTTTTTGCTACTTTTTTTGACATGGGTTCTTCCCCATACAGTACAATTAATGCGGCTATGAAGTTTGAAGTTAGAACACAGAAAAAGTGAACCAACTAAAACGAGAGATAAATATTTAGTCCTACCACTTAGATTCAGTGTATCTTACCAATAGAAATATTACACTTTAAAATAGAGATAATTTTAACATATAACATTTTTATTCATGAGATGTACTGAATCTTTAGTGCAGCAGTAGCAGTAGCATATAATATTTTTATTCATGAGATGTACTGAATCTTTAGTGCAGCAGTAGCAGTAGCACCGAAGATTTATTCCAACTAAGACATGCCCAACTTGGTTTACTGTGTGTAGGGTTTCTTTTATGGTCCTAAACCACCTCCAATACTAAATTAAGAGAATGATGAAAAAGTCAACTGCAGAGTGGAGACAACGTGTAGTTACTACCACTTGATGCTTCTCTTCTCTTCAACACGTGAAACTATGGCTTGTGGAACTGAAAAGGACTTCTATTTTGGTGGTTGAGGGAGTTTCTTTTCTTTATTGAGAGATTTGAATGAAAACTATGGGATGGTTTACTTCAATAGTTGAAGACAAAAGAGTGGATATAAAATGAAATGGTTGAAAAAGATAGAAAGTGATTGGGTGGGTGTCCACAACTAGTATTAGAAAAATGAAAGTTGTGAGAAAAGAGAGTTTGTAGAAGAACAGGCTCAAAGTTCAACATCCAAGAAAGCTGTTTTCAAATAAATTCTACTATTTTTTTTTCCATCAAGTCAATCTTGTGTTTTTGGATGGTGTTATTATATTGAAGTAGAGATGATATTGGTGTAGTGGGCTTTCAACTGGTCTTGTGAGATGAAGGGTGTTGTTCTTTCCATCAGTTTCTTGTTTTGTTGCTTCCTGCTGCTTTTGGATTCTTCAATTTCACTTCCTCTATGCGTTGATTCGAGTGAGTTTTTCTCTTCTTCTTTTTTGGTTTTTTTCATATTATTTTGTTTGTATTATCCACTAAGTTTTTGTCTATAGATTTCAGAGCCTTACATTTTATGGTGCAAGCTCAATTCCCAATCTGTTTCTTTTGTTTTATTTTTTTTCCTTGTTTATTTGTTGGTGTAGGGGCACCGTTTACTCTGAATACGACACTCGGATTTTGTCCTTACAATGGAAGCACGTGTTGCAACTCCACAGAAGATGCACAAATAAAGAACCAATTCCGAATGATGAACATATCTGATCTTGGCTGTGCCTCTGTATTGAAATCAGTACTTTGTGCGGTAAGATTCTTTTTTTTCCCCAAAAGCATCAGAAAAATATGTTTATTCTTTACCCCCTTCAATTGGGGTATACCAATAAGTTCATCATGTTTGAGATGAAGCATCAAGTAGCAACTAATGAATAATAATGACTAAGTTTGATCTCTTCTTTACATCATGAATATCTGGTTCATATATTGATATTTTAGGAGGCTCAAGAGCCTTATCAATTTCTCATAGATGGGGAAGTGCACTGTACAGGCTTCAAAATCCAAACTTCTTTGTAATAAATTTTTCATATATGCAAAATGGATGTAAAGAACCAATTCAACCCAAAAGCTTAAGCTTTTGGATGAGGCTACATTAATGATTTTATATATCTCAACACGCCCCCTCACACGAAAGCTCACTGGGCTTGAAGGGTGGACAATGCACAGGCCCACCTACCTGTACGAACAAAGAAATTCCACTAAAAAGAAAGTGGGGGGCGGCGAAGATCGAACCCGGGACACAAGGCTCTGATACCATGTAAAGAATCAATCCAACCCAAAAGCTTAAGCTTTTGGGTGAGGCTACATTAATGATTTTATATATCTCAATAATGGATAGTCATGGCTATAATTTTCTTGAAGCTATCCATAGGGGAATATTGAATAGGAAGAGGAATTTCAATGTCATGTAAAGTGACCAATGTGTAGTGAGCTCTCAATATGTTGACATCTCTATTAGTGACCACTGTTACACTTATCTATTCTTAAGAACTTCTGCCATGGATTCATTTCTTAGCTACCTTTGTTTGTAGAGGTGTGACCCATTTTCAGCAGAGCTATTTACAGTTCAATCATCACCCAGATCAGTTCCTGTGCTTTGCAATTCCAGCATACCAGCAAATTCTTCCCAGTCAAAGGCAGTAGTGGGGGATTTCTGCTCTCAAGTATGGGACACATGTCAAACTGTATCCATAGTAAATTCTCCATTTGCTCCTTCATTACAAGGTCAAGCAGGAGTACCAGTTCATGCCAATGCTACCAAACTGACTGAATTATGGCAGTCCAAAACTGATTTTTGCACTGCATTTGGTGGAGCATCTGATAATTCATCAGTATGCTTTGAAGGTGTACCTGTTTCTCTAAATAAAACTGTGACTCCTATTATCCCTCCTCATGGCTTGTGCCTTGAGAAAATTGGTAATGGATCATATCTCAATATGGTGGCTCATCCTGATGGCTCTAACCGCGCATTCTTCTCTAATCAAATGGGGAAGGTTTGGCTTGCAACACTTCCGGATGAGGGATCAGGAGGAACATTGGAATTTGATGAATCAAGTCCCTTTGTTGATCTAACTGATCAAGTTTATTTTGATACTATGTTTGGAATGATGGGCATGGCATTTCATCCAAATTTTGCAAACAATGGTCGATTCTTTGCTTCATTTAACTGTGATAAATCCAAGTGGTCAGGATGTACTGGAAGATGTTCATGTAATTCAGATGTTAATTGTGATCCATCAAAGATAGGTACTACTAATGGTGCCCAACCATGCCAATATCAAACTGTTATTGTAGAATATACTGCTAATGGCACCGCATCTCAGCCTTCCTCGGTACACACCTCTACACACATAGAAAAGTAGTTACTATAATGAGTTTAATTCAATGAAATATAATTGAGTTATTAATGTTTTTGCAGGCAAAAAGTGCTAAACCAACTGAAGTGAGAAGGATATTCACCATGGGCCTCCCATTTATCTCTCAACATGGAGGTCAGATACTCTTTGGACCTGATGATGGGTATTTATACTTCATGATGGGAGATGGAGGAGGTTCAGGTGATCCATACAACTTTGCACAAAACAAGAAATCCTTGCTTGGAAAGATTATGAGGCTTGATATAGACAACATCCCAAGTGAGTAATACTCAGAATTTATGTGTGTGTGTATATATATATATAGGAGAAAGATCCGTTTACAAACTTTTTTTACAAATTACACTAATTATGACCGGTTATACATTCTTGACTAGTGTATGACCTGTCAGATATAATGTAGTTTGTAAATAAAAAATTTGTAAATATAACTTTCCCTATATATATATATATATATATATATGTATATTCTGTGTGTACATTTTTTTTTACTAGTGGCATTGACATCTATCTTGAATCTTCAGGTGCAGCAGATATTAGCAAACTTCAGCTTTGGGGTAACTATTCTATTCCAAAAGACAATCCATTTAGTGAAGATAAAGATCTGCAGCCTGAAATATGGGCCTTGGGACTAAGAAATCCTTGGCGATGCAGTTTTGATGCAAAAAGACCTTCATACTTTGTGTGTGCAGATGTAGGACAGGTTTGTGAATACTAAGCCTAAAACAATTTGTTGGTGTTCAATCTATACAGAAATGTTATACAATTAACATTAGTGCATCACGGCTTGCAAAGAGACCTAACTGTTTCTTCTTGAGTGACACAGTTGCCATTTTCCTTATTAGACATACTTGAAAAAAAATAACCAAAAAAATCTTTAAATTTTGATTCATTGATCATCTTGATTCTTGAAATTGTAAAAGTACAATTAACAAACACCAGTTTGACTCATGATATACTTTAATCTTACCTAGCACAGCACTGTAAAAATGGTTCGTCATCAATAGACAAATCTGTAATGTGATTGCAGCATTGTTAGCATTCTAACATAAATTGGAGGTATAATGTAATTACATTACTGTTAAAATCCCAAGATAAGTTGAAGGTTTAGTTGTGCTTCAAGAGGAAGAACATTTAAGAAAGCATAAGTATAAAAAGTAAAACTTAGGACTTCAACTTCTACTCTATTATTAACAATCTATGCTTCTTATAAGGTGTTATCCTAACTTTGTGGGAGTTTAGTACAACATTCTCAGTTACACAATTGATTTGCAGGATCTTTACGAGGAAGTGGATCTCATCACAAAGGGTGGAAACTACGGTTGGCGTGTTTATGAGGGTCCCTATTTATTCAATCCTACACAATCACCTGGAGGCAATACTTCCCTAAACTCCATAAATCCAATTTTCCCAATATTTGGATACAACCATTCTGAAGTAAACAAGAATGAAGGATCAGCATCCATCACTGGAGGATATATCTACCGGTCTAACACTGATCCTTGCACCTATGGAAGGTAAACAAGCTTTTTACAGTTTCATTGAGAATGGAACAAAATATTTTTTTTAAACTTTTTCACTAACATCCCCATCATGATGTGGATACTTAGACAAGAACAAATAATAACACCTATCTATGATGCAATAGTATCCCCTATTAGTAGAGGTGTGCAAAATAACCAAAAAACTGAACCGAACCATGAACCGAACCGAACCGCCCTTAAAATAACCGGTTTTTAATAACCAGTTCATGAACCGAGCCGGTTTTTAAAGAACCAGTTTATGAACCGAACCGGTTTTTAAAGAACCCGTTCATGAACCGAATCGGTTTTTAGAATCAGTTTAAGAACCGAACCATTTTGAACCGAACCGTTTTCAAACCGAACCAAATTGATTTTTATAACTTTATTTTTAAAATTTTAAAATTTTTCAAAATAGGGTCGACCTGAACCGTTTTCAACCGAACCGAATCACTTTCAAACCGAATCAATTTTGAACCTAATTGAACCATTTAAACCAATTCGGTTCGGTTCGACCTATGCACATCCCCTAGCTATTATGTTAGTTATTCTTAACCACTGAGTTTCAGGTACTTGTATGGAGATCTATATGCGGGTGCAATATGGGCAGCCACTGAAGAACCAGAAAATAGTGGGAATTTCAGCACTAACAGAATTCCCTTCAGTTGTGCACATGATTCTCCTGTAAAATGTGACACCATACCTGGAAGCTCCCTTCCAGCTTTAGGCTACATATTTTCATTTGGTGAAGACAACAAGAAAGATATTTATATCCTTGCAAGCACTGGTGTTTACCGAGTTGTTCCTCCAAGTCGCTGCAGTTATGCTTGCTCACTGGAAAAGGCAACAAATACTACAAGCTCGGCTCCTTCTCCTTCTCCCTCTCATGCTAACCGTTTGAGTAACTTTTCTGCATATCTGTTTTTGCAGTTTTCATCCTTCTTGCTGCTTTTGTTGGGTTTTATGTAGTATGCTATGATCTTTGTACATTATGTAGAGATCATACGAGGATGTTCTCATTGTTTTTCTACTTTTTTGCTCTCCTTCTGTATGCTTAACTAATAAAAGATAAGTGAGTTCAGATTCTATCTACGCCTTTGATTTTACACACATTTTAGTGCATGAATGAGCTGAAATTAGCCATGTGTATGGTTAAGGAGGTCCTCATTATTCACTTTTATAGATCACAGAATCTTCTAATGAAATAGCAGATGTAAAAAATCAATTCAATTTAAAAGCTTAAGTTGGTAGGTGAAGATCTTTTAAATGGTTTACACTATTCTCTAAGAGAGAGTACCCTGCTATCATGTCCTTGATGACATTGGGCAGACAACTGTGAGTGGGAGCAGTAATTTTCTGCTGTTCTTCACATCCCTTAACTATTAGAAAATAGTATAAACGATTAACAAATCTTTCACCAACCGCTTAAGTTTTTGTGTTGAATTAATTTTTTAGATAATATTAGAGTCTTGGTGTCACGGGTTCGAATCTCACCGCCCTCAGTCAATTAATAATTAATTAAGTCTTATAGACAATGCACAGACTCACTTACCTGCGCTAAGAAACTTCATAAGACTTAATTAATTATCAATTGACTCAGGGCGGTAAGAATCGAACTCGTGACAGCTTAAGCTGTTCGTGAGGGGTTTTTTAGTGATTTATACTATTCTAATAGGTAAGGGATGTCAAGACCTACACAAAATTACTCACTCTTAGGGTGATTCAGTTACAAACCTCACATCAAGGATGAATTTCACTATTCCTCAAAAATATTTATGACCTGCCATATCCAATCAGTATAGTATTGCAAACATGCATAAATTTATGCTTAATTCAAAAAAGCTTTGTATTCTAATTATGGGTTTTATAATTCTCATGTTGAAGGAGAATTGAAATATTATGTTGTAGAGATAAAATGCACGTGGGACCCATATGTTAGAAAAAATTATATGTGGGACCCATATCAGCACAAAAATCGAAGGGTGTGTAGGAAAAATTTAATTCTCATGTTGAATGAGAATTATAAAACCCTCTAATTATCCGGAGATAAGACTGAAAAACCAAAATCACTTTAATCCATACAGATCATAAATATCTTGATAATTATTTGGGCTGTCTCACACCAAAATTGAATTTGTTTTAACTCTTCAATGCTACGGGAGTACCTACTCTCTAAAATATGGTGGACGATTTTTATGATGTGTCCATAATATTTTTATCAACAATAGAAATAAAGGAATAGATTATACTGTAGGTTGAGTGTTGTTGAAGAAACAGTTTTCGGGTTGAGCAACACTTAATTCCTAGATTGGAATTAGCAACTTTTAAGGTGCTAGTTGAAAAAGGGTTTGAAATAGTTATTTTGTAATAACATGGAATTATTATAGAAAATTATGATTCTAATTATAAAAAGGCTTTCAGACATAGAAAAATTAGAATTAGTGGGCTCAATTCCAATCCTGGCTGATTGATCAATGTAGATAAAATAGATTATTAAAAAATACAATATTTATCAATATGAGATAGATTATCCATGTGATATGTCATTATACAAAGTATTAATTCACGTGGTGTATTACAAAAAAGTTACATGGAACAGCGTACTCGAAATTTTAACAACTATTACATAACTACACTTGATGAAATGCGTTGGTCTAAAACACTACGTAGATTAGCACCTTTCACCTTTTGGCACATGACAAATATGCAATGGAAGTTGATTTTCCATTTATTAACAATTATACCATGCATCAAACTTACTTTATACTCATTTCAACTCGTTGATGCTCGTGAACTAGTTTATATAGGGCTTCTAATTACATACACACAAACTTAAGTTAGAAAGAACTTTTATCAGTAACACATGCTTAACGTTGAACATGATCATAGGCTTTTGAGACTTTTGCTAAAACATAAGGCATTGATCGCTGAGGAGAGATATTTTTACTACCAAAATTTTTCACTACCAACTTATTACCTATCTAATCACCATTAGATTAATATTTTCTCTCTCTTCAAAAAACTTTTAACATTCTCTCTCTTCAAAAAAAATTTAATATTCTCTCTGTTTGATCCAATAGTGATGTGATGAGTAGTAAGTTACTAATAATTATTTTTAGTAGTTAGAATATCTTATTCTTTGATTGCTATGTTAAATAAGAATTTGCATAAAAATTTAAATTAGATTCCTCCCATTAAACAACGATGACTAAGGGTCGACTATCACATCTTAATATATAGAAAGGAGAACCAAACTTTGGAAAGTTTAATGACGTGTCACTCTCTCCTTAATTCTCAGCTTTGTGTTCACATTTGAAATAATTTGAAATGTTTCCTCTTTTGGTAATATTTTTTTCATTTTAATAAATTATTTCGAAAATAAATTTCAAAATAATTCAATTTTCAAATTATTTGGTGGAACAACAATGATTAATATCCCACTAGTCTCTGCATGGGGAATAGTTAAACCTATCAATTGTTAAATTCAAATTCGAAATTTGATCTGAATAGGTGGAAATTATTCAAATTCAAAATTTAAATTTTATAGGTGGGAAACTTTTCAATTCCTCCCCTCTTTCAATTACTCTTATAAATACCAAATTCTAACATCACATCTTTATTTTCCCTGGCGCCTTTACATGGTTTGGTTTGTGCCTGGCTTATGCTGACAAACTGGACTGGCTCCAGCTGCAAAACTGCAATGTACTGTAAAACTATTATCATATTGATATTTCTATCATCAATTTTGTAAATATTCAAACGTGTTCTTTTTGTTTATTCTTTGCAGCGGATGGATAGTTGTGGTGATTGTGCAAATGAGTGAAATTTCTGGTGGCAAACATGTTCAGGGAGTCTACACTATTGTATATGCGCATTTCAGCATCGTTCACATTGGAGGCTGACGAATAAACACAATGAAACATGGTGTGTTCATGTCAATCTTTGAAAAAAATACCAGTCATTGTGCAATATTGACCCACAATAACAGTTAAGTAAAACATTACATGCACTGATCAAAGGAGCGATGGCTGTTACCCTACAATGATTGTGGTTATAGTGAATCTATTTTACTGCATTTCATGTGCCATGTGACTTCAATTCTTATTATGGTTGGTCTGCTCAACTTTTGTGCAGTTTTTTTTCCAACCAGCTTGATTTTGAACGTAAGGGTGGTTGCATTGAAATTTAGATAGGCGTTGCTTTGCAATATGTTGGTCTCATCCATGGGAATGGATTATGGGACAACTTATCCATAGTTGTTCAGAATACTTAGATTATTCTTCCCAGTTATTTAAGAGATCTATGTTCAGTATTTTGTTGATAATGTGTTTTAAATAACGTGTCAGCAAGAAATGTTATTTTTCATTTCTGTTTTGCATGATGACTATGATTTCTTAGACCTAATTTATTTTGTGTTAAATTAGGAATTAATATAAATTCAATCGATCAAATAATAATTTAAAATTATAATAATTTTTAATTTGAATGCAACCTTTCTTTCTTTTTTGCAAAGTACACTGCTAATTACATTGCACTGCAAGTTGAAGAGGAAGCAAGATGGATCTTTAGCAAAGAAGGGATGAGACACTTGAAACGGCTACAGCAACACTCTTTGAGAACCAAGGTCCTTCTTCTTCATTTATTACTGCATCTATCTCATTTTTTATTTCCCTTCACATGACTTGCTTTCCTTACTTCTTTTTTTCATCCATTTTCACTTTTGTTTTGTTAGTCCTAAAAGAGCTATTTTTAATGGTTCAGATAATAGATTGGTTGTAGGTGGCTAACCACTAGCGGCTTGGAAGAATTTATAAAAAACAATTTATAGGTCTAACCTTGCACCCGAAAGTGAGAATCTTTGAGAAAATTTCAAAAGCCATATTAAAGTTGTCTTAGTTCATACCACTACAATTCCTCATGGATATGATGTCTGTTAGACCCATAAAAGGTGTCGTTTTTTCTTTAATTATTCTGTACATGGGTTCTAATTAACTGTCCTCTTTTGTTTGATACTCTGCATTTTTTTTAACAGGTTTTTGCGGCTTTAGGTTGAGAATTTTCAATTTCCTGCAAATTTCTTGGTAGATTGTGATCCCTATGGCTTTGACATCTTAACCACTCACAAATTTGGTTCAATGGTTAGTATTTGTAAGTTTATTAATTCAGAAATACTTCAATATGTATAACTCTAGAGTGTTCTGATTATGAAATGTACATGATTATTCAATGGATTGAAACTCTTTCTAATGGTTGTGAGTTACATTTTCAGATCTTGCCTAACTAATTTATTCCCCGATATTATGGTTGTGAGTTACTTTCATTGTTATAAATCTCAGGGGTATTTTTTTATAGTTCCTTCTCATTTTGTGCTTATGTTTTTAAACATATGTTTCAGGGTTATCAATGAGGAAAACGCGAAAAATGCATAATAGTGAAAAATTAAAAAATCAAGGCCAGTGAAAGCAAACAATCTACCATGAAACCAACATCATCAATGAGATTTGGATTAAGAAGAAGAAGAGCGGTTTGTGAGTATATTAGATGGAAGAAGAAGATATGGGTTATCCTAATTTAGTTTTTCAATTTTGCATCTTCTTATTTTCTTTTTTTCTTTTATTTGTATATGCACCAAAAGAACATATTATTATTATTTTTTTTTTCTCCCACGGACATACTTACTATTATCCTTTTTATATCCAAAAAAATTATGATTTTCCTCTATGTATGACTTTTATGATATATGCTTTATAGAATTTTTTTCTCCAGCAAAATTAAATAATATCCAAAATTTATTTCGGTAAAACTTTCAAAAAATTAATATGCTTTAAATGTGAATAAACCATTGAAATTTCAAAAATATCTCCTAATAAAGGAAAATAACTTTTTAAATTGTGAAAATAACATAAGACTTCTGTTTGTTTATTATTTATGTTTCTTTATATTTTCATCTTCTCCAGCTTTACTTCTATAATATTTAAGTTAAAATTTGGAAATATTAATTCCATTGTTTAGTTTCAAATAAGAAAAAGTATAAAAAATACATATTAAATAAAACACATGCAACCCAAAAATACGATCCAAGTAATGCATCATATGGGATATCGTTTGGAATTTCTATTGTAAACTTGATTAAGTTTGGAATTTAACATCTTTTAGCGGGAGATAATTGTATTAAATTTTCATTCTTTTCTATATGGGAATTGTTAACTCTCATTTTAAAAAATATTTAATGCTTTTTTTTCATATTTATTGAAAAACCAAAAGACCCAGTGTAAGAGTTCAACATTAATTAGTGGCAGACATGTGCATTATTATCTCAATTCTTTTTAAATTTAATATTTGAAGTTGATATAGGTGGGAAAAAGATTTAACATCTTTTAGTGGGAGAAAAATGTATTAAATTTCTACGATTTTCTACATGGGAATTGTTAACCCTCATTTTAAAAATCATTTAATGCTTTTTTCCATATTTATCGAGAAACCAAAAAACCCAAAGAAAAGAGTTCAGCATTAATTAGTGGCAGACATATTCATTAATATCTCACTTTTTTTTTGAAATTTTGAAATTTGAAATTGATATAGGTGGGAAAAGAATTTAATATCTTTTAGTAGGAGACAACTTTATTAAATTTCCTCTATTTTCTACATGAAATTGTTAACCCTCATTTAAAAAAATATTTAATGTTTTATTTTATATTTATCAAAAAATTAAAAGACCCAAAGAAAAGAGTTCAACATTTATTACGCTTTTATATGAGATATAGAATTTAAAATCACATATGAATGCAAAATATTTTATTTTAATTCAAAATTTAAAATATTTAAACTAAATAGTTAGTTCAAAAAGAGTTTAGCATTAATTGATGGCAAACAAGTTATAAATATCCTACTTCATTTTTAAAATTTGAAACTTGAAGTTGATATAGGTGCGAAAAAGGGTTTAACATCTTTTAGCAGGAGACAACTGTATTAAATTTTCATCTATTATATACTTAAAAGGAGAACCAAAAAAATTGATATGTCAAGCTCTCATGCAATTTCTGCTTTGTGTTCACACTTGCATGCCAATTTAAAAAAAAAGATTACATAATAAGTTTGTAATTAAATCAAAAAACAAAATTAAGAAATTAGTGGGAGACATCTAATTAACGACCCATTATCATTTTTACATTGGAAGTGTAAGATTTTTAATTGTTATATTGGAAGATGGAAGGTTCTTTAATAATGTTACTTGAAAATAGAAAACTCATCATTTGATATTTTCTTATAATCTTCGAACCATTCAGACGCTTAATCTTCTGTCTCCTTGTATTCTCACTTGCTTGTCGATTTTGAAAATAAATAAATAACTAAAAATTAAGTTTTAAGTAAATTAAAATTCGAAATTAAAGTGTTAGTGGCAGACATTAAATTAATGTCACACTATCATTTCTATATTGGAATTGTAAGGTTTTTATTTAGTCTGTTGGAATCTGAAAGGTGCATTACCAATGTTACTTGAAAATGAAAAACTCATCATTTCATGGAGAATATACACAACCTTCTATGTATGTTTCCCACTACTTTTAGCATGGAAAATTGTTAAATCTATTAATAATATTTGTTATTATGTCTCTTGGGTGAAAACATATTTAATATTTCAAAATTCAAACATTTTAAATTTGAATTTTTAACTTGATAGGTGAAAAAAGAATTCCGCATAAATGATTCTGTAGTGAAAATATATATATATAGTCAAATTAAATTTTGTTGGACAAGTGGCTTCAATACTCAAGAGGGGGTGAATTGAGTTTTACAAAATCTTTTCGCAAAGTGCCTTCTTTGATATTTAAAAGACTTTTTCTTCAAGAAGGTGATTTAATAATGAGAAGTATAAGTGAAGAGATTAACAAAGTAAGCAAGCAAGTGAATAACAATGTTCTAAAGAAGCAATTTCAATAATAAAGTAAAGAGATAAGGTTAGAGAAATTGCAAACTAGATGTATCCTGGTTCGGTCACCACCACTGTGACCTACGTCCAGACTGAAGCCGCTCGATCAATTCTTCTCACTAATTATCAAGCTTGAGGGTGCTTGACAAACCTCTACAACCTTTCAAGACTTCGGGCTCTTGATGCCTTACAATTTTTCACTCCAAATTTACTTAGGAAATTTGGTGACCTATCAAGTATGGGGTTCACTCCCCTCTCAAATCAAGAAGTAGGATTGAGGTTGTTTAAAGTAGCTAAGTACTCTCAAAGTACAGATTGAACAAATTGAAGAACTAAGAGATGTATAGCTTCAAAGGAAAGATGAGCTCAAGTGTATGCAAATGATCAAATGAGTAATTAAGGAGCTAAAGAAAGGCTAGCAAGTGTAATAAAGCTTCAATAAATACCCTAGGGTCGTGCACTATTCACCATGAGTGATGTGGGTATTTATATTGACATCTCAACCAAAAACTAGCTGTTTCTAGCCGTTTATAGCCGTTGTAATCCGTACATATCCGGATATTCATCGGGCTCATATCCGGATATTGAAAGTCAGATATCCGGATATTGTATCCGGATACAGATATCCGGATATTCATTGTGAGATATCCGGATACTGATATCCGGATATTCAAAACTGAGATATCCGGATACTGATATCCGGATATTCAAAGTGAGATATCCGGATATTTCATGACAGCATCTTTTTTGTCCGAATAGTAAGTTACTTCTTACTTCAAAAGGTTTTTGTGACTTGTAATGCATGAAGTTGATTATGAAAAAAAAGTCTTGAAGCGTTTAAATCATGTAGGTATCCTTTTCAAATCAATTTTGGACAAATCAAGCTATTTGTTTTGACATTTGTTTAAGGATGCATGCTTTTGAAATATGTAAGTGATGCATGACCTTGAGCTCATGCAATGCTGAGTAGATATACATCTTTACACATTGTTCCTAAGTCCTAAGTAGATATACCAATTGAGATTATGGACTTGGACTGATGCGTGAGACTTGGTGCTTGCATAGCTTTCACATTTGAGTTTCTTTTTGGATGTTGCTTCGATCTTGATCATTTCTCTTTGTTATCATCAAAACTATGTTGACGTGGAATGTACGTTGTATTCATATCATCACTTTGACTCATCAAATTTAATATGTTAAATTATAGATTAAACAAAAAATTATTTAAAATTTATAAAAAATATGTATAGTTGATAAAAAATAATTAAAAATCTAAATTTAAATGAGAAAATTAGAAATGACATATTTATACCTTAAATAAATTAAAATTTTAACTTTAAAAAGTAATACAAAAAGAGAAAAACATTTCCACACATGTATTTTTTTTAACATAAATATTTTAAATATATATGTATAACCAATTTAAAAATATAAAAATTACAAATTAAAAGAGAAAAAAATTAAACTTTGCAAAAATATGTCTACTTAATACAAAAATATTTGATTATATTAAATGAAATTCAATTCAATTCACCAAACATTCGTTTTAGTAGAATACTTTTTGTATGAAGTCATATTTATTCATTATATTTGTGTAACAAATATAAAAAAAATGCACAATGAAAATAAAAGCATTTAATTAAAAAATAAAAAATCGCATTTATCATTCTGTAAAAAAATAAAATAAAATTTAATCACCATAACAATACGAGTTTTATTTTAATATATAAGAAAGGAATTAAACTTTCATTCTTTTGATGTAAGAGTAAAAGAAAACACAATTTCCTATGTCGTAAATGAAAACTAAAAATTAGTACTTGGGAAAATGTGCACATCCTTGTATGTAGGGGTGTAATTAGGCCAGGCCGGGCCAGGCTTTGGCCTTCATGGCCTAGGCCTACACAAAAAAATGCTGAGCCTATCTGGCCTATAAGCCTATCAAAGGCTTAATTTAAAGGTCAAGTCTGCCCTGTTAGTAAAAAGTAAAAAGCCTACATGGCCTATGAGGCCTTTTAGGCCTACCATATTGCAAATTAAATTTAAAAGAAAAATGAAATATCTCATTCATTAAATAATATTTTATAGTTTGGGTCCAAATTATTAAAATTGTACAACAGATTTTTTAACAAGAGCACATATTATAAAAATTCATGACACCAAATAAATATTAAATATTAGGTTAAGTTATCTAACTTTTACAATAAATAAATAAATAAATAAATAAGATATTTTTATTTAAATATTAAACAGGCCGGCCTACAGGCTAAAAGGCCAGGCATTTTATTTTCAGCCTGCGGCCTTGTTTCTAAATAGGCTCATCCACAAGCCTTAACTTGTCCTATTCACCTCGTAGGCCAGGCCATAGGCCCCTGCAGGCCGGCCTGGCCCATTTACACCCCTACTTGTATGCATGTCTTCCATTACTTCCTGTATGGAAAATCATTAAACCTATTAATAATATTAATTATTATGTTTATTGGGTGGAAATTTATTTAACATTTAAAATTCAAATTTTTTAAATTTGAATTTTGAACTTGATAAGTGAAAAAAGAGTTCAGAATTTAATGTTTTTATAATGGGAAAAGGATACATATATATAAGAAATTTGAATTTGAATATAAAATTATAGAAAAAACAAAAAATATAAAGATGCTGATAGTTAAATGTTGCAAACTGGGCTTGGCACAGAGGGCTTGCCCACCCCGCCCGCCAACACGATTTTATAATTAAATTAAAATTTGAATATCATATTTTTTATAATTAAATTCCTAATTCAGATTTCAATTTTTGTAAATACAAATTTATAAAATTTCAAATAATAACGATACAAATTCTTGCAAAAAAATAATTATTTATTATTATTTTGTAAATCTAATTGTAATAATTGAAAGTTTATTTCTCAGATAAAATATAAAAATCTAGACACAACTATAAGAGTATTTTTGTGTGGATAAAAATAAAAATTTATTACATGCTAATAGTTAGAGGTGACAAACTGGGCTCGACGCGGAGGGTCGGCACACCAAGACATTTTTATAACTAAATTAAAATTTCATCGTTCATCTTTTATAATTAAATTCCAAAATTTGATTTTGATTTTTGTAAATACAAACATCACAATCATTGAAAAAAAATAATTATTTATTATTATTTTTTTAATATAATTGTAATAAATGAAAGTCCATCTTTGAAATAAAATAAAAAAACTTAATTGTGACGATAAGAACTTTTGTGTGTGGATAAATATAAGAATCTATGGGTTTTATGTTTATTATGTTGTAGAAAAAGTGATTGTGTAATGTTATAAAGATTTGTTTTGCGTGCCATATTTTTTTCTTTTCTTTTTTTGTTTTAAAATGTGTGGGTCTCACAAAATGTTGTGTGTGTAGGAAAGTTTATTGTGTAATGTTAAAGAATAAAATAAAAACCCAAAATCTATTGGATGCTGATATTTAAAGGTGGCAAACTGGACTCGGCCCGAAGGGTCGGCCCACGAACACATTTTTATAATTAAATTAAAGTTTCATCCTTCTTCTTTTATAATTAAATTTCTAAATTTGATTTTAATTTTTGTAAATACAAATTTGTAAAATTCAAAATACTAATGTAACAAATCCTTGCAAAAATATAATTATTTACATAAAACGCTGATAGTTAAAGGTTGCAAACTGGACTTGGCCAAGAGGGCCTGCACGCCCGGCCTGCAAAACAAGTTTTAATAATTAAATTAAAATTTCACTATTCTTCTTTTATAAATAAATTCCTAATTCAGATTTCAATTTTTTTAATACAAATTTATAAAATTTCAAATACTAACGACACAAATCCTTGTAAAAAAATAATTATTTTATAAATCTGATTGTAATAAATGAAAGTTTATCTCTGAGATAAAATATAAAATCCTAGACGCAATTATAAGAGCCTTTTTTTTGAATAAATATAAAAACTTTTTACATGCTAATAGTTAGAGGTGGCAAACTGGGCTTGGCCCGGAGGGTCGGCCCTCCAACACATTTTTATAATTAAATTAAAATTTTATCCTTATTCTTTTATAATTATATTCCTAAATCTGATTTTTATTTTTGTAAATACAAATTTGTAAAATTTCAAATTCAAACAACGCAAATCCTTGCAAAAAATAATTATTTGTTATTATTTTTTAAATCTGATTGTAATATAGGAAAGTCCATCTCTGAGATAAAATATAAAAATGTAAATATGACTATAAGAACCTTTTGTGAATAAATATAAAAACCTATTGCATGCTGATAGTTATATGGGGCAAACTGGGCTCGGCCCGGAGGGCAAGCCCATTAACGCATTTTTTGTAATTAAATTAAAATTTCATCCTTCTTCTTTTTTAATTAAATTCCTAAATCTGATTTTAATTTTTGTAAATACAAATTTGTAAATTTCCAAATACTAACGACACAAATCCTTGCAAAAAATAATTTTTTATTATTATTTTATAAATCTGATTGTAATTAACGAATGTCCATCTCTGAGATAAAATATAAGAACTTTGATGCAAATATAAAAACTTTTTCGAGTGGATAAATATAAAAACTTATTACATGCTGGTATATAATACTGACAATTAGAGGTTGCAAAGTAGAGTCGGTCCGGAGGACTGGCCCGCCAATATTATTTTGTATTTAAATTAAAATTTTGCTCTTTTTCTTTTATATTAAACTTAATAACTCAAAAATTTGCCAACTCTATATGTACAAAAAGTTAGAGTTAGGTAGCTAACAGTATTGATTTTAAAAAAATGCGGAGATATACTTTTATGATTTGCATTAACTTTTACGGGACAGACAAACAGATTTTTTTTCCTGTGCATCGCACGAGTTTTACTTAATTTTGAAGGAGTTTTTTATGTAGGGTGTTGATTTAGAACATTATACAGGAGAACTTAACGTTCTTAATAAAAAGTCCATGTTATTTAAGGTCAACATAAAAAAACAATTTGGAGTCATATAATGAGCCAAGAGATCAAGTTTTAGTGTTTGAAACAACGAAGCTATTGTCACCTCATTCTTTAAATCTTTGGTGGACCTGAATGTATGTTGTTATTTTTTAAGAATTTATCATCGTGGGTTCTTTATATTATTACAAGTTTTTAGCATGTGTATTGATTTGATGTTGTTTAGACATATTTAATCCAATGTAAGCAAAAAATATGACTCATACATGACTATTTGATTAATTTGCTTTCAAATCCCTTCCAGACAACGTTTTTTGGGTTCTAAAAAAAAAGTAACACATTTTTTTTGTTGAGACTATTACTTATGGGTGTTAATATATTAGCGTAATTTATTTAATAAGCATTTGCATTTTGTATCGTGGGCATAAATATGATGGTAGAAGAGGATGTCCCTGGTAATGCATAAACATAAGAAATCACATGTCTCGTATGTGTTGACCTCATCCCTCCAATAATTGCTATAGAATGACACTGAATTAATAGCATTTTCTTATTATAGGTACAAGCTGATCTTTTAATTTCATATTTGCTTGGTCTGTTTGTTACCTTGATTTTATTAAATACTATGGCGGAATTATTTTTTCCATAATTCATTGAGTAGATACCTATATTTGATTTGTAAAATATTAATCACTCAGTATAGCAGATTTTTATTTATGGTTAATATTTGCAAAGTTCTGTGTCAATGCTGTAATTTTTTCCACATGAAGTATAGAACAAGATAGCAACACAGATTTTTGTAAATATAAGATTTACAGTGGGATTAACCAACTACGACGGACGATAAATATTTTATTCTTTTTTCCCCGGGGGTATCGCACAGGTAATTCACTAGTGAATACTAATTCCACATAAGTCATTAAAAATACTAGCACATATCGCCTTGCATATTAGATTTACTCCTTCCACCCTTTGTAGAATAAGTTTTTTATTCTTTCATGCCAAAATTTAATTTGTGCAAATAATAGTGTATTCCATTCTTGAGACTCGCAACTTGTGAAAAAACTTAAATTCAAAATCAAATTAATTAAACCCTTTAAGACTTGAGTCACCAGCTGATATTTAATATTTTTTTTTGTAACAAAGTAATCTTCAAATTTGATGACATTTTAATAGATATTAGATGTACACAGTAAAGTCTCATCTTTGACATATTGGTTTGATACCTTCCTATCAAAGAAATATAAATAAAATAGTAAAGTAATTTTTGGGATCTCAATAAATATTATGAGGGCTATTTTAATTCCTTAAAAAAAAATCAATTTTTAGTCCCTCTGAAATTCAAAATAAATCTAATTACTCGAAATTATGATCTCTCTTAAGAGGGACCATGAGTCGACTTATTTTTTTATAAAAGATTAAATTGGGTTTGTAATATTTATTGAGGACCCAAAAAATATTTTACTCTAAATAAAATATTAATAGTGTAAGAAGTTTCTTTTCTCAAAATTCTTATATCGCATAGATATATTCAAACAATATTTTTAACCTTAATAAAATTTCATGCTTTGTACAAAAAAAAAATTGCATGCTTGCCATTTAATATCTTACATCCAATAGTGTCATATGATAAATTTATCTCCTACATACATAAAAGTGTGAGGAATTCATATTTTCTCTTTTTTTTTTTTCTCTTTGTATGAGTCCATATGAGCCCCACATACTTTTATGTATGTGTAAGAGATAAAATAACATAAGAAACATTAACCCTAAAAAAACCTCTATTATGTGGTGTTCTATCCAGAAAGGACTAGTAAGTTTATTTTGGATTTAAGTAGTCTCTCATATATCTATCAGTTAAATAGATATCTGTTATATCATTGTGCATGAATAACATCGACTTTTGCCAAAGGGTAGTATGTCTGTAAAATGATAGCATAACAGTAAATAGAGAAAATGAATCATACTTGTAAATTTTACCTCTTATTTATATAATTTATATATAATATTTGAATTATAGACCTTTTATGTCTCTCCTAGCTCCGTAAACCCATATTTGATTCTTTCGTACTAAGATTAGTATCTTAAATTGATATTCTCCTTTAATTATATTAGATTCTTATCATTATTGTAGGTATTACTTATTAGGCTAACGTGTTCTTTCTTTTTCCATTCATGAGTTTAGGAGTAGTGTTGTGTTTTTTCACTTTCTTTCATGCACAAAAGGAAATGGAGTTCAACATGTACACTAGCATGCTCAGGTCAAATTGGGCATTGACTTGGTAATGAAAAACTAATGACAAACGAAACAACTTTATTATTCTTTGGATTTTATAAGGGTTATATTATAGGAAAAGTGATTATGTTATGTTATAGAGATTCATTTTGCGTGCCAAATTTTTTTATTTTTTTTGTTGCGGGCCCCACAAAATATTATGTGTGTAAGAAATTTTTTGTGATTATGTGAAATAACAGATGATAAACCCTTATTGTCCTTCAGTCAAATCAAACTTACATAACAAAATTACTTATTTTCCTTTAAATTATAAATTAGAATTATTTTAATAAGATAGTAAATATTAAAATTAAATATCAGTGGAGCCCAGAAACAAAACATATCACCGCTACTTATTTTTATATGAGTAAATGTACTTTTAAATCCCTAACAGAAAATATGATTCATATTTTAGTTTTTTATAAAAAAATTACTCATATGATATTTAAGAAATTCAAAGTAGATCCATTTTAGTCTTTTTGAAGAATTAATTTGAGTATTTTTTGAATTTATGATGGACCACAATTTTAATTAAATGAGTCCATTTTACATTTATTAAGGACCAGATAATTTTCTTTTGTACCGTATTTTTTATCAGGGACTCAAATGAGTATTTACTCTTTTTAATTTTATTTTTTATTTAAAGAAAAAACAGTTTTTACCAAATAACCCAAAAAGTGAAAACAAATCCAACCCTGAAAGTCACACCCAAATTCATGGTATTGGTGTCCCTCTTCCTCTCCAGTTCATCATTTCGCTCTATGTATGTATCATCTATCTCTGTGCACTCTGTTTCCTTGAGTTCCCTATATTTGCAATCCTACATAGCCACATGCACCTTTGTATTTGAGGGGTCCCTCTCAGCCTCCAGAAAAAAAAAAAACACTGTTCCTTTTTTTTTTAGCATTCATTTTTTCTCTCTCTTAAAAAAAAGGGGTCTTTCTCTCTCTCTCTACAATCCCTTCACTTTGATTTTCTGTCTTCAATGCTAACACATGATCCTCTACATGTAATCCCACCATACCTTGCTTAAAACCCTTTTGATCTCTCTCTCTCTCTCTTTCTCACCATGTCCCAAGGATCTCCTCTCTCTCCTCCTCCTCCTCCGCTTCCAACCGCCGAACCCTGCAACCAAACCTCGCCGGAACCCGATACCCACAAGGAGGAAACCACCACCACCACCAACAACAACAACAACAACGCCGCCCCTCCCCCCGCCACCACACGGAGCCGCCCCTCCCGCGCCTGCACCATTCGCGCCGCTGCCCGCCTCTATTCTGCGTCGCAGCAGGAGCGCCGGCCCAAAGCCGCGAAGAAGGAGCAGCGCCGCCGTGAGGTCTCGCCACCGCCGTCGCCGCAGTCGCAGCAATGCAGCAAGATCGTGACTCCGCTGGTGGAACCGCCCCCGCTCTCTCAGTTGCCGCGGTGGAAACTCCGGTCCATGTGGGAGTTAGCTTCCGTACTCAATTTCTTGCATGTGAGGTTCAAAGTTGTGATCTTTTCGTTGGATTGGGTTTCTTGGGTTGTTATGCATTCGGTTTTTTAAATGTTTTATTGCTATTTTATGTGTTGTTGTTGTTGTTTTTGTTGTTGCAGCTATTTAGGCCTCTTTTGAATATATCAGTAGAATTCTCGGCTGAAGAGTTCGAGACAGCTCTTCTTAACCCCAATGACACATTGAGTGATATACATATGCCTTTGCTAAAGGTTGGTTCTTTTTGTTTGCTTCTTCGAGTTTGTGGTTTGCTCTTTTGTTCTTCTTTACTGCCTTTCGTCTTTCTTCTATGAATGTAGGTCTGAAATCCTAATATTTGTGGATTGTGTTAGTTTATTACTTGTTGTATTTACTTATTAGAAGTTTATAGCACATTGCATCGTTGTGTTTTTGTTAAATTTGACTAATTTTGCAATGTTTATAGTTATGACTCTGCTCCTTGAATTGAAAATTATAGTTTTATGCTAGTTTAGTTGAATGCCATTGCTGGGCTGTAAGAGAAATTTCAGAGCTATGAAGTGGAATTCTTCTTAGTGTAAAATCTTAGGAGGCTTCTGTGATTAATAGAGAATAGAGTACTCCACCGGACATTTTCTTTGGTTACTGCAAGCATGGATGTAGTCATGTGTTTTGAGAATGTCTTAAAATGACAAAGGTGAGAGCTTTTCCAACTTTTCTGCTTGAATTGGTCAAATCCAGATGATAAACTTTAGGACTATGACTCACCACTGAACCATTGGGATGAATCTTTATTCAATGGGATAGTTGAAACTTTTGGAATCTGGGAATTGGTGGAAGGAACTAAAAGCTTAATGCTCGCAAGTTTGAAGTTTGTGAGTATATTACTGACTGATGGAGTCATGGCCCCAATAAAGTTGATTAGTATAATGTTGTGAGATGGACAGAATTGCTTGTGAATAATTGCATGTTTGACTGATATTGGTAACTACAGAGCAGGTACTTGATTGGAGGTTTTTGTTGGATAAATGAGAAACCCTTTTTAACTTTTGGAAAGAGAAATATGTGCTGTTCCTTTCATACACACGAGTGTTGAACTGGGGACTTCTGCTGATTGTGTGTGCTCTAATTTAGAGGCCCATTTCACTTTTGAAGGATAGTGTGTTAGTGTGAAACCATTAAGTTTTGTTCATTCCTATAGGTTTTGAGTACAAAAATTATATGCTTTATGAAATGTTTACAAGTTCCAAAAGTACATGCATATTTTTTTTTTACCCTGGGCTTTACCCACGTGTTGGCCCTATTCCTAATGTTCTGAATGCAAATCAATCTCAAGGAAAATCAAGATCATTTTTGCAAGCCACTGATATATACTTTGCTGGACAATTTATAAAAGAGGTTAGGCATCGTCACAAATAAATTACGAAAAGAAAAGGCCAACTTCGAAGAATTCTCAAAACATTTTGAGACTAAAGTCTTCTTTTTACCTAATTCTTACTGCAAGGTTTCTAGCTTGAACTAGTTTCCTAGCAGATGTAAATATTGTGTAAAAATTGGAGGATTTAGCTCTGTATTGAAATTCATTTGCTACAGTGAGAAAATGTTTATATTAGAGGCAGGAGATGGTCTACAAGTCCATGATTTAACGAGTTACGGACAGAGATGAATATATCCAAACAATGGTGTTTCTTGAACTCATCTAAAATGCTAAATTTAGGGTTTGGGTTGACTGTTGTAATAACATCAATCTTGCATGAGTCTTGTAGTTGTGTATTAGGTACATAGGTTGATAAATGATAAATAGATAGTGGCGAGTGAGAGAAAGTTGAGGCTGTTTAATGTTAGTGGTCTTGCACTTCCAGATCTTGTAGAGGTGCTTGAAGTTTTGTATTTTAACTTTTAAGCTGTGGTAGTGCAATGAACTCTGTCTCTCTCAATGTCTATGCCACTATAAAATCTATACATTCTTTAGGTCCATGATCTATTGAGTTGTGTGCAGAGAAGGGCTAATCAAAACTTTGGTGATACTTGAACTCATTTAAGTTTTTTATTGGGTTAATTATTAAAACAATACCAATTTTGCATTAGTTTCTTTGTGAGTGGGTGGGTAGGTATATTGTTAAATGGGTGAGACGAAGTCAAGGCTGTTTAATGTAAATGGTCTTATGTTCAAGATCTTGTAAGAGGTGCTTGATATTGTCTTTATAGCCAGAATTATAGGGCAATGATCTCTCTCAATGTATATTCCTCTGGAAAATCAATACGTTCATCTGTGTACATTGTCTTATGTTTGCAAAACTGCTGCTGATACGATAATAATTGTTATTTAATCTTTTGATAGGCAATCCCTCCCATTACACGAATGGCACTCTCACGTGATACTTGGGTAACTGTACTATGCAGAAAACTGAGAGATTGGTGGCACTGGGTAACAAGATACTTTTTATCCAGCAAGCTGATATTTGAGAATAATGTACATTTTGTAGTTTCCTGAGCTAATATGAGGATCAATGCAGGTTGCTGATGGGGATCTTCCAATTGTTGCTTCACATGGGTAAGTAGTCGTGCAATATCGAAAATCCCATGTTAATCTACATGCATTTGCTAAGTCTCTGGTTATGCTGACATGACAGGGCGGAGGTTGAAGTATATAAATCACTTGATCCAGAGGTCCGTGTGGTCATCTTAAAAGCATTATGTGACATTCGTGTTGAGGTACTCTTACTGTTTAATGTTTATGTATCTATATGTCTTATATCTGTTTTGCTTAAATGGATGAATTCACTATGGTAGGATGAGGTCACTCTGCTTGATGTTAGCTTGGATCTTATTGGAATATTAAGCAAAGTCCATTCATGCTGAGCACTGAATTAAATGCTATTATGTTCAATGCGTGGCATTTCCCCTTTTATTGCTAGTTAATTTTGCTTTGTTTTTTGTTGCAACCTTCCTTATGTGATTTATTTTGTCCTGCTTCCTCTATCTTTCACATCAAGTGGTTTTTTGCGCTTGTGCATTTAACAAGGATGTCATCGTGAGCCTCAATAATTTGTCTTGTAATACAATTCACACAGATTCATGGAGATGCATGGCCATGCAATATTATTTGTGGTCCAATGGCTTTATTGTCTAATTAGGCCTCCTTATTCTCCAATATCTTTCTTTGGGGAGTTTGAAAAGCGTGGGGGTGGGGTGGGGCACCATAGATCCCAAGATCAAAACCTTCTGAGTGCATCCATGTGGGCAGAGTGGGGGATCATTCATAGCCTGACTGGTCTTACTTTGATTATCCCTTTTAGTAGTGTACATAATGAGTAAATTTGGCTAATATTTTTCAGCAAGAAGATATCCGGAGTTTCATTGACAACTCAGTCAAACATGGTGTTCAACTTTCAACATTCCGTAAGGAGCGTATTGGTGGTGATTCACATGGAGTCTCTTATTGGTAATACACTCTTGCTTTCACTTGAGTTCAAAATTTGAAATGTCATATTGGAAAGTCAATGTAGATTATATCTATTATTGCTTTTTATTTATTTTGGCATCTGATTAGCACAGGTATGAAGATGACCCAATTATTGGTCATAGGTTGTATCGGGAAATAAGAAAAACTGAAGTGGTTCCACTGAAGAAAGGCA
>JAVKPL010012413.1:0-59868 GCA_032173675.1 Gastrolobium villosum | reverse complement strand
GATAGAGAAAAAAAAATCAGAAATCATTTGAAGCACAAAATGATAGAGAGAGAAAGCATAAAATTTATCTCTATGGCAGACAATTTTTTGCTATTGAAGCATTTTAATAATCTTGATCTATGTAGCACGGACACCAATACGGGACACGTGACACGATACGACACGACACTCCGATACGTTAATTTTAAAAAATGTTGGATTTCGACACGTTAGGACACGTTTTGATATTAAATAATATTTTTAATTTATGTAGTGTATATTATATTTAATATTCAGTAATTTAACAAAAAAATGAATCTAAACTTATAATATTCATAAATTTTGCAAAGAAACATAAGATATCCCAAATATTTATATTAAATTCAATAAAATGTTAATCGCAATCTAATGAATCTAATAATTTGAACTAAAAACTCAACGCAACGCAACCTTTCTCTTTTTCCGACATCAAAAAATCTAAAATTATTTTTTTTTAAAAAAAATCAAAATATATTAATAAAGATTGTCTATCTGATTTTGTTATCAATTCCTATTACGTCTCTCTTCTGTTTTGTAAATGATTTGATCTCTCTAGTTGTTTTTATAATTTTTTTATTAAAGCTTCAATCTTTATAACGTGTTGATGGGTATTATTAATTTAGTTTCATTTTATTGTTAAATTATTAAATATTAAATGAAATATAAACTATATAAATTAAAAATATTATTTAATATTAAAACGTGTCCCAACGTGTCGAAATCCATAATTTTTTAGGATTGACGTGTCGAAGTGTCGTGTCGTATCGTGTCACGTGTCGCGTGTCGTATCGGGTGCTACATAGTGTATGAATGTTAATTGATTGCAAAACTTAAAAATAAATATTAATAATATGGGAGATATTATATTTATAATATCTTTTTCTTACCGTCTCTTAAATTAAGATTTGATTTTAATGAAATAATAATAAAAATAATTGTACGAAGAGAAAAGATATTATAAGAATAATCACCCTCTAATAATATAACCAAATTAGCTTAAAAATATATATATATATATATATATATATATATATATATATATATATATATAACCAAATTAAATTCAATATAAATTTCTTGCGTGAAAAGCTATTTTATGAAGGGCTTTGAGGCTTGATACTTGTTAGCGTACCGGCCACACATTTTGGGCGTATTTTGTTTCTAGTGCTTTATGTAGGTTTGGCATTAAATTATGGCCACGCTTTTTTAGTTGGTCCTCCTCTTCCATCGTTTATTGCTTACTGTGTGCCTCTATGGCGTGAGACTGGGACTTTGAAGTCCCTGTCTTAAAATCGAAAAAAATAAAAAGGGGCAGAGGCAGAATTTGAGAAGAAGGAAAATATTTAAGTAGACCAAAATTTTTCTGTTTTGGGAAAAGGTGTACCAGATCTACATTAAAAAAAGTTTTATATTTATCATATAACATAATATAACTTTACTTTCCTACACACATTAAGGAGGTGGGGTCCACATATTTTTCTTTCTCTTTTATCATTCCACATTCTCTCTCTCTTTTAATATGAGAGTAGGAAATAACACTTAAATTATGTAACATAACATTAATAAAACCCTTAAAAAAATCCCTATGGCGTCAAGTGTATCGGTCATCTGTCAAAGTTTCGAAAATATTTTCTATGCTCCAGGACCACCCAATGATTTGGTGCTCTCTCTCACAATATTAATTTTTTCTTTCCTTTTTACTTCTGTTATTTTTCTTCTTTTCCGATTTTACCTTCCCATTTACACTAAGGAACCACCTAAAAAATGATGATCCCGCCCCACAATAAATTCTCTCCAAAGATTCATGTGTTGGATTTTTTTTATATTATCTTTAGAATAGATTTAAAGTTTTAATTTTGAAATCCGTCCACAATTAGATTTATCGCAAAATAATGAATAAATTAAAAATTTTCTGAAAAAAAAAATCATTTTGCAAAGAAGTGACTGTTGATTTTGAAGCGAACATATATCCGGCAGTATAAAAGTAAATATTTATTTATTAAAAGTAGAAAAATAGATTTAGATTACATTAATCTTAAATAAATAAGGGATATAATATTGTATCTACCTTTGTTTTTTATATATATACTCTACTTATTTATTGTTACATTACTAAATTAGAATCTAAACTAACATTCATTATTTCTTGCTCCTCTTAGGATTATAATGTAATGATATTGAAAAGAAATAAGTATAGTAGGTATGAAAAAATTAAACATAAATATTTATAGATATAGGGTTTAGATAAACAAAATGGGTTAATCCACGATTAACTCAATCCTAACCAAAAGAAATAAAGGTTATTGGGGTTAGGGTAAACCCTACCATATATGATTCAAAGATTTATATGAATTTTCAATAGTTATGTATAATTTTAAGTAAAAAATTAAAAATAATCTAAAACTATATAATTTTCAAAGAGTTATTAAAAAATTTAGTTCTAAATTATACAATAAATCAATATTCAAATTTAAATTATTTTCATATACGAGAAATTTAAAAACTTAGATTGCGTAATAAGATATTAACAAAAAAATTATGAATAGCGTTTTAAATTATGAAATATTTATAAAAAGATAATAAAAGTTAAATTATAAATATTTAAATATTTTATTATGCATTATCACATGACCCAATTTTTTTTTTATTTACTCACGTGGATAACATTCTCCAAGAAAGTACGTGTGGCCTTTCTTATGCCGTCGTTTGGTTTTCGTTTTCTTTATCTCTTGTACCGAATAACAAAATTAAGTTATAATGGTTATGTTTATCTCTGCATATTTAATGATGGGGTTCTCCGATACTGTCCCTCATTTTTTTTTTAAATAAAATTTTAAATGTATTAAAGTTAAAAGAATATAAATAAAAAAAGAAAAAAAAGTTTCAGCTTAACATAAAAAAGTAATAACCAAGAATCAACTAAGTTATTACCCAGGAAGCACCAACACTTTAACATATTTAACGTGTCGTGTCCGACACTTTCCGACACTCTAATACTCATTGTAAAGACTCAAAAAGGTTCAAAGGTTAAATTGCGTTGCATTTTGAGTTCCAACTATTAGATTCGTTGGATTACGATTACTATCTTATTGAGTTTAATTTAAACATTTGAGATATCTTTTTTTATGGTAGTATAAGTTTAGCTTTATTTTTTTGTTGATATACACTACACAAATTAAAAATATTATATAATATCAAAATGTGTTTTAACGGGTCGAAATTTAACATTTTTTAGAATTAACGTATCGGAGTGTCGTGTCGTATCCCATGTCCTGTCTATAACACCTCGGATTTCGTAAATGCATAATTATATATGAAAATATGGATTAAGGGGAAGGATTAGTGAAAATCCCGAATTAGAGGTCAAAATGCATAAGAAGGGTAAAATGATAATTTACCAAACACCCTAGACATGAAAAATTGAGTAGAAGGTCTCAAATGGTAAAATTAATGCCAGAAATGGATTTAGGATGAAAAATCGAGTGGACAGACAAGTTTTGGAAAATTTGATGAATAATGATTTTTTCGGTGTAAAATACTGCAGTATAACTGTATCGATAAGCGCAAAAATATTATCAACATTGTTAGGAAGTAAAAATATGACGTGAACGAGAAAAATACGTAGGTTATGAATTTATGGGTTAAATTGGGTGATTTAAGAAAGTTAAGTAACATGTGGGACCCACTTTAAGTGACTTAAGTGACAATTGGACCATGTGAGACACAACTTCAGCATTTTCTCTCTCCTCATCCCTCCTCTCTCACGCGTCCTCCATGGTTGGAGATGGAAGGTTTGCTTCCAAACTTAAAACCACAAAAACCCTATCAAAACCTACTCAAATCCAAAAGTGTAAAACATCAAAGTTGTTCCAAATCACCTTGTGAACATCTTTCCTTCGCTGAGTGAGCCACGAAATTGAGTGTACAATGAGATCATTTTCCTATAGTGGGTGGCGGTTTTGATGAAATTGGTGGTGGTTGGTGGCGGTTTTGGACCGTTCAAGTGTTGAAACTTGTTCTTGGGTTGCCTAGGAGTTGATTGGTGGTAAGTTTTCACACTCTCATGGAGTTTTTATTGAGATCATAAAATGGATGAGTGTTTGATTATGTGTTGATTGGTTGATGTGGTTAGGGGCTTTTAATGATGTTGCTCCTTAGGAATTAAATGCTTAGAATGATAAATGATAATGATTGATGCAATAAAATTTATGGTGATTTGTAAAGTTGTAACTTAGTGAAATTTGGAGTTGAATTCCAATACTTTGTGAAATGGCATGAGGATAGGGTTGGGTAATTGATTTGTGGAGTAATTGTATGAGTGAATTATAAGATTGTATGATGTGTAGAAGTGTTGGAATGGATTGAAAACCTTGAAGCATGATTCCAAGTAGAATTCGACCTATAGGTTGGTTTAAGGAAAAATGAGGTGATGAATGTTGTGTAATCGATGGTTAATACCTTGGTGCATAAAGGGTGAGTTAGTTTTATGATGAAAATGATTGAGATAGTTGAGGAAATGAAAAACAGCCTTTAGGCTTAAGTGGTTATGTTGGTTAGTATTATTGTGAAGTTAATTGATTATATGCAATTGGTTGTTGATCATCGTTGTTTGACCAATATATGTTACCTCGCACGGAATCAATAAAAGTGGATTCAACTTGGAGCTTATGTGGAAGAGCAAATTTGTGGAGTTGAGTTAAACCTTTGGGAATTGGGTTTTAATCCCTTGTGTGCTCCACCATACCTAGTGGAAGGTTGTGGTTGAATTTTGTGTTTAGTGACATTGTGTGGAAATGTATGTTCATGCATTGTTACTTGTTTGTGATCTCAGGCCAGTAGATATGTGTTGGTTTGGACTTCCGCTGGAGATATCCTTTGGGGATTCTGGTCGGGTTTTGCCGTGGGGCCGACTCTGGGAGCGGTACCAGGATGATCCAAATGTGGGACTTCCGTTGGATAGGGCTCATGAGGAGTTCCAGTTAGGTTTTGCCATGGGGTCGTCTCATCCATAGGAGAGGCACCAGGAAGCTTCCCGGGAGTTATATGATGGGGTCCTTGAACGGAATCCTTATGTGGATGTTCTTGAATTTGTGCCCAGTTGTTTGTGATTTTGTATGTTATGCATTTTACATGATGTTTATTATTGCACATTGAGTGAGCCATGGGGTGGAGTGATCCTCTAGTACTATTGGTTTACTGAGATATATTTGTATATCTCACCCCGCATTTGGGGACATCATTTCAGGTCATAGTGAGCATGGCGGACCGTCGGGCAAGAGGCCTGTGTAGGGGAGGATTGGACATGGTGTGCATATAGAGAGCATAGCATTTTGGAGGATTTTATTTGATGCACATAGCATATTCTTTAGCATTTTGGGACTTAGATCATGAACATATTGCATGTTATTATTGCCATGCTTTTGGGTGTTCATGACTAGATTCTAAGTCTATGTAGTTGTTGTACATTGATGCCTATGGTTTGTATTGATATTTTGAGTGAGCATAGGACTTGTCCATGGCCACATACTTTGTGCTTAAAGGCATTTCAAGCACTTGATGTTGTAAATAGAATACATTTTGAAACATTCATATGACGGGAGGGTCAAGGATTTATTAGATAAAGTATTATGTGAAGATAGATATATAGATATTACATGATGTAAGATTGTCAATTAAGTCATACGATGTGTGGGATTTACTTCCCCAAGAGAAATACATGAAAATAAAGAGTTAGTGTTTTGCCCAGTGGAGGGGGCTTAAGCCTGAAAATGGAGGATTAAGCTCGCTCAAGGGGCTTAAGTGCCCAAAGAGGGGGCTTAAGTGCCCTGGTGCACCTGTGCGTGGAGAAACCCTCTGTCAAAATGGGGGGCTTAAGCGCCCTGGAGGGCGCTTAAGCGCTCTTGGTGGCCTAAAAATATCATTTCCCTCTGCCTGAGTGCGCTTAAGCGCGTTGGAGCACGCTAAAGCGCTCTGTTGGGCGAAAAACATGTTCGAAGAGGATGCTTAAGCACGCATCCCGTTTTCAGCACGAGCATAAGTTAGTAAAATTGGCATGACTCGAGCTACAGAGCTTCGATTTGAGCGAGGTTTGAACCCACGCGTAGCTAACGAAGAGAGCTATAACATAATAAGTGATGAGAGTCAAAAGAGAAGTTTTAAATTAACTGGATAACAAGAAAAATAGTGAATACACTGGTAGTGAATATGAACAAAATAAGTTTTAAGCTTTGTTGATTTATGGGAACCACGTAGCATCTTTAAATGTAAGTTGCATGGTATTAAGCTATGACATTCATAATTCCGTAATAAGCTTTGAGTTATGATCACAATTATTTTAAAGGTACAAATGATATTAAAAAGAAAAAAAATTCCCGTAATTACAAATAACTACTGTGATTGTAATTGCGCTTAATATCATATTTGATGATAACACCTCGATCCGGTAACGGGGTGTTACAGTGTCAGTGCAACATAGGCTATTACAATAGAACGATTACAACAGCATTTTTTGATTCTTTATTCCTTGAAAATATTATATTATATATTTATCATAATCTTATCAAATATATCACGTTCGACATAATTTAGACGTATGCATTAAACCGATCATCACTTAAAAAAAAGAAATATTTGTGAGCTCATTAAAAAAATTGAATTCTACTTATTTGAATATTATTAGAATAGTAATATTTTATTAAGCTAAAAGGATAGTTTTGTCAACAAAAGTTTGAAGCCAAACTTGACTTTGCCTAATACCATGCCAAACATGTTGGCACTATGTTCGAGGTGATTTCGGAAGCAATCAAGATTTTGGGTGGTTTCAACATAAAACCAAAAATCTCACTTAACTCAAGAGTCGGTCCTTGAGAATTCCAAACTTTTCAGAGTGTCTGTGCTTTGCAATCATGTCAATAACATAGGTCCACCAATGGGTATACTTGACAGTTGACATACTTTTATAAAAATATTGTTAAATATTTTTTTATAAAAAAATTATCATAATTTTTTTATAATAACAAAAATAAAAGTTTTCCACAATTTTTTTTTTGGTACAATTTTTATTATCATATTACTTGAAGCTTTTTTTAAATGTATATCATTATGGTAGTTTTTTTTGGAGTTCCTATATTTATTTTTGGTATTAGTGTTTTTCCTTTTGATGTACATATAATTGTATTATTTTAATTAAAACTATTATGTTTTATAATTAGAGAAATATGAATTATGGTGGAAGAAAGCGATAAGTTTTTTTAATGGAAAAAGTATTTATCCAGTCACTGAAGATAAGTTATCTCTGTTAAGTCCAAAATGATGTCGTTTTAAGGTAAAAAATTAAAAAATTATAATGATAAAGACTAATATAACCTTCCAATATATTAAAATTATAAAAACACATTGATTTTCGTTCCAAAATGATGTCATTTTGGGTTCACCGGAGATAGCTTATCGCCATTGACTGGAATCCTTTGTGTAACAGCCCGTTACGTACCGGTATTGTTAAAATTGATTATGATATTAAGCGCAGTTACAATCACATCAATTCATTTATAAAAATGAGAGTAAACTTTTTCCTTTTTATTACGCGAGCATTTAAAACAATAATAAAGTGTAATAATTAAAAGTTGTGACTGTAACTATAAAATCTTTGCGGAATAATTACTTAAACTACTTACATATCATATATTATTCCTCTCAAGTCACTAAGGGATTCCCATAAACCCACTTAGCCTAAATCTCACTTTTACGTTTTCTGCCTATCCGAACATGGTTCGGTATTTAATTTTCTACGGAGAATCCGCATGCCGCAAACCTCTCATCTTTTAGTATGTTGTTCTAGACTTAATTAAATTTCTAACGAGCTATTACACGAGTCATAAAGTTTTTGTTTGCTCCGGATATCCCCGTTTGAAGTTGGACAAGCAAATCTGCCAGCCAACCTCAAATAGGCTCCAAACAGCCCTCTCTCTAACTGTAACAGCCCGTTGTACACCGGTATTGTTAACATTGATTATGATATTAAGCGCAGTTACAATCACAATGATAAGATTAATTAAATTACGGGCAAATTTTTCTTTTAACATATTCCTTTCTTTTATATCAAAACGTTTTCCGTAATCAATTAAAGCCACACTATAATTGTAAATGCAAATTGCGGAAGCATACATCTTTGCTAACATCATTCATTCTCCATTTTATTCAATTCATTTAAGCTCACCATCTTACTCTCATATTTTACCGAGTTGTAGTCCTTTACATTGTCTACGTGTGGTTTCAAACCACATATCATTTGGAGTTCTACCCATCAAGTTATACCCCTTTCTTTTAGTCTAGAAAAAACTGAATTTTCGAAAATTACACTGTGGTAATCGATTACCAGTGGGTGGTAATCGATTACCACCTGTCAAAAATGAGGCAGTAGCCAATTTTTCAATTCCTCTGTTCTGGTAATCGATTACCAGCTTTGGGTAATCGATTACCACACATGGTAATCGATTACCAAAGGCCAGTAATCGATTACCAGTGCAGACAGTAGCTAATTTTTCGTCCCCTGTTGCATGGTAATCGATTACCATGCTTGGGTAATCGATTACTATGCAGCAACATGACAGATTACAGCAGTTTTGAGCCCCAAAAAGGGTGTGTAATCCATCCCTAACCCCTTGGTACTCCACATAACACATAATCATGTCCTAATGTAGGCTCTAGGCCCTTCCATCATGCATTTTCCTTAAGTTTAACATCAATTACATCATTCTCAAAATAATGGCCATTTACATGTAACAATGGACCATTTTTACAACATAACTCATCAAGACTTCAAGGCTATGAATGTGGCAATGGACAAGTCCCATGCTCACTCAAAATATACAGTTATCCAAGCCATGAATAATAAACATAAACAAGACTTAGCATATGACCATGAACACTAACAAAAGCATGGAAAATGACATCATGCAATATGTTCATGACCTAAGTCTCAAAATACTAATGGTATGCTATGTGCACTCCAAAACTCCTCCAAAAGGTCATGCAATCCAATGCACCGCATGCCAATCCAACGTCCACTATACGGGCTTCTTGCCCGAAGCTCCTCCCGGCTCATAGTGACCTGAAATGTGGTCCCCCAAACACGGGGTGAGATATACGGATATATCTCAGTAAACCAATGGAGCTAGAGGCTCTCTCCACTCCATGGCTCACTAAAATGTATCAAAATGACATAATATGGCATGCAAGTAAAACAATATCACCATCCACCTGGAGACACCCAAGAACATCCATTCATGGATTCGTGTTCAAGGACTCCATCATATAACTCCCGAGACAATCCTAGAGCTTCTCCCATGGTTGAGAAAACTCCATGGCCAACCCAACCGGAACTCCTCAGAGACCTATCCGGCGGATGTCCCACGTTTGGCTCATCCTGGTGTCGCTCCCATGAGTCGACCCCATGGCATTCCAACTGGTATTTCGCCATCGAAATGTTCCAGCGGATGTCCAAACCCAACACACGTCAACTGGCCAGTGACCAAACAATTTTCACAAAACACAAGCAATATGCATACAAGCACAAAAACACATCATGTCATCACTACAAAATCCAACCACAACCTTCCTCTAGGTGTGGTGGAGCTCACTAGGGATTAAACCCAAGTTCCAAGAGTTTACCTTAACACTTAGCACTCTGTTCCAAACGTATGCTCCAATTCAACTTTTCACAATTCCAACCGTGTGAGGCACCCTACAACAATCATCAAATCCCAATTACACAAAAACTCATTTTTCATCAAAATTCCTCAAAATTCTCTAAGTTAAAAACCTAGATTTTTCACCAAAATTTAACATAGCATTTCTAGCTTACAAACATGATTCTAAGGCCTTTTCATCTAATAGCATTTTTGCATTTGGGCTCTCTATCATCACACATCTAAAATTAAAGATTTGAACACATATTCATAGATCTAAGAATTCAACTATCAAAAGACCACAAATATACTTACAATGGGTAGTATGATCACCACCAAGGCTTCACTAAACCATTTGAAGCTCAAAACTCCAAGAAATCTCAAAAACATACATGGGTCGGATCTGATTTTGCTTGAAACGCGGCCAAAGAGATGGATTCAAGGCTTCTAGGTGCTACCAATGGCTTTGGAAGGTTGTTTACGATAGATTTCAACACCAAAATCAAGCGATTCGGTGGAGAAACGAAGAAATGGGAGAAAAGTGAAGAAATGTGAAAATGGCTCCTTCTTGTCACTGTGTGCGCGCGAGAGATGAGAGGAAAAGAGAGAAAGAAGGAAAGAAAAGGAGGTGGGGCCAAGTGACTTCGGTCACACGGGTCCCACACGCGATCTAACTTTAACTCCGATAAAATTTCCGATCACAAATCCTTAATCTAAATATTTTTCCAGTCCATAACATATTTTTCTTTCTCCAAAATAATGATAAAAATTTCACACCTATTGGTACACTCACACCTCAGTATTTTAACACTAAAAATTCACTATTCATCAATTTTTCCCAAATTTGCCTATTCACTCAATTTTCCGCCCTGATTCCATTTCCAGCATTACTTTTGTCATTTGAAATCTCTAACTCAATATTTAAGCCTCCTAACACACGGTTGGCAAATTACAATTTTGCCCTTATTGCCCTTTTTGGCCATAATCCTTGGATTTTCACTAATCCATCAACTTCCATTTCACAATATGACATTAAAATAAACATTTAAATACTTGAGGTGTTATATTCACCCCACCTTTTTGAAATTTTGTCCGCAAAATTAAATCATACCTGCTCACTAACTCAGGATACAGCCGGAGAATCTCGTCCTCCCGCTCCCAAGTAGCCTCCTCAGGTGTGCGGCCTTCCCACTGAATCTTTAGCATGGGAATCACTTTACTCCTCAATCGCTTTTCACTGCGATCCAATACTGCAATAGGACCAACGGGAGTCTTCAAGTTCTCCCTGATTTCAATATTATCCGGCATCACAACATGTGACTCATCCGGAACATAACGTCGCAACTGCGACACATGAAAGACATCATGTAAATTAGACAACTGCGGGGGTAAGGCAAGCTGATAGGCCACCAATCCTACTCTTTTCATAATCTGATATGGCCCAATGAACCGTGGACTCAGCTTCCTCACACCCAACGCACGGCCAACACCTGTGACCGGCGACAAACGTACAAATACATGGTCACCTTCGTCAAATTCCAGCGGTCTATGCTTATTGTCATAGTAACTTTTCTGCCGATTCTGTGCCTGTTTCAATTTCTCTCTGATCATTTCAATTTGCACCGTCGTTTCCTGCACAAAATCCGGACCAAATCTTTCTTTATCGCCTACCTCAGTCCAGCAAGTGGGCGTACGACACCTCCTGCCATACAAAACCTCGTATGGTGCCATACCCAGACTGGAATGAAAACTGTTATTATAAGAAAACTCCACCAATGGTAAGTACTTATCCCAAGCATTACCCTGTTCCAGTGTGCATGCTCTCAGCATATCCTCAAGTGTCTGTATGGTCCTCTCAGTCTGACCATCAGTCTGCGGGTGATAAGCAGTGCTCAGCCGGAGCTGAGTGCCAAAAGCCTGCTGCAAAGCTCCCCAAAATCGTGAAGTAAACTTCGGGTCTCGATCGCTAACAATGCTAATCGGTATCCCATGGAGCCTAACAATCTCCTTTACATAAAGTGTAGCCAACTTCTCTGTGGTGTAATCTACTCGTACTGGTAGAAAATGTGCAGACTTCGTAAGTCGGTCCACAATAACCCAAATCGAATCATAACCAGCTTGAGTTCGCGGCAGTCCAACAACAAAATCCATTGAAATACTTTCCCATTTCCATTCTGGTATATCCAGCGGCTGAAGTAATCCAGCAGGTTTCTGATGCTCTATTTTTACTTTCTGGCAAACCAAGCACTTAGACACGTACTCGGCAACATCTCTTTTCATACCAGGCCACCAGAACTTAACTTTCAAATCTTGGTACATCTTTGTGGCACCTGGGTGGATAGAATATTGACCCTTGTGGGCCTCAGTCATAACTTCCTCTGCAAGTTCCTTGGGCACAACAATCCTGCCCTGATATAATAGTAGTCCCTGTTCATTAACAGATATGCCACTCTGGCCTTTCAAATACTTTATACTTTCATTGCGAATCTGAGTCTCTTTAATCTTCTCGTGCAGCTCGTTCTCAATTCGTGTCAACTCCATATCACACATTCTTCCTGCAAAGAAATCCGTTATTTTCATATCACGGAATTGCTCAATCACTTCATTGTCCCACATCATCATATGAGATAAATTAACAGACTTCCTACTCCAAGAAATCTCAAAAACATACATGGGTCGGATCTGATTTTGCTTGAAACGCGGCCAAAGAGATGGATTCAAGGCTTCTAGGTGCTACCAATGGCTTTGGAAGGTTGTTTACGATAGATTTCAACACCAAAATCAAGCGATTCGGTGGAGAAACGAAGAAATGGGAGAAAAGTGAAGAAATGTGAAAATGGCTCCTTCTTGTCACTGTGTGCGCGCGAGAGATGAGAGGAAAAGAGAGAAAGAAGGAAAGAAAAGGAGGTGGGGCCAAGTGACTTCGGTCACACGGGTCCCACACGCGATCTAACTTTAACTCCGATAAAATTTCCGATCACAAATCCTTAATCTAAATATTTTTCCAGTCCATAACATATTTTTCTTTCTCCAAAATAATGATAAAAATTTCACACCTATTGGTACACTCACACCTCAGTATTTTAACACTAAAATTCACTATTCATCAATTTTTCCCAAATTTGCCTATTCACTCAATTTTCCGCCCTGATTCCATTTCCAGCATTACTTTTGTCATTTGAAATCTCTAACTCAATATTTAAGCCTCCTAACACACGGTTGGCAAATTACAATTTTTGCCCTTATTGCCCTTTTTGGCCATAACCCTTGGATTTTCACTAATCCATCAACTTCCATTTCACAATATGACATTAAAATAAACATTTAAATACTTGAGGTGTTATACTAACACTATTTCTGGAAGATCCACTCAACCAATTTCTCTCAAATTTTTATAAAGTAAACTAGACACCTCAAGCTTCAATTTTACATATCATAAACCTAATTTGACCAAGAAATGAAGTGGGAATAAAACTCCCAAAAACTGCCAGAAACAGCCCTTGCATAGGTGCGTTCTGGACAGTATGTGTTCACAGGATTCTAAAGGGCTTTGTGAAACCCAGAAAATTCTCAAATTTTAACACAAGGTAGAGGAAATCTCAAGCTTTAAAACGACGTATGGCACGTCCCCATTGGACTTATGTGGAGGGAGATATGCTCTCCCAAATTTCACCTAAATTCCGCCAATTTCTAGAAATTTCGCCAAGTTTCCTTTGTTTTTCCAATAAATACCATCTTTGCAAATGTGTTATCTAACCTCAATTTTGTACCTAATAATCACGGGTGGCACACAAGGACCAGCAATGACTTGGTGCTATTACAACCCTTCACAATTTATATCCAATTACTCAATTTACATCTCATTACTTACATTTTCAAAACTTAACATATTACAATCACCTTAACCCATTTACATGCATTCTTTCTACATACGCATAATTATCAACTAAAATAGGCCTATTGCCCTTTCATTATACATCATCCTTCAATAATACACAAGGTCCAATATTACAATTACAATTCTCCAATGTAAATCATAATGCAATAAATTCTCCAAATACAACATAATGAATTTAAACCTCAAAACAAAGCATAACGAATGGACAACTAGACTTAGGCAAAAAGATGGCATGAAAAAATATGACAATATACATAAACCTAAACCCATATACAATGTTCATGTTTTAAGTCTAGCCTAATCCAGTGGCCACAAAATGCAAAACAATGGCTACGTCCACATACTCATCCTACGGGCTTCTTGCTCGCCGCCCCAACACCACTGCAACCACCTGAAATAAAGTCCCCAAAGCATGGTGAGATATACAGATATATCTCAGTAACCCATAGGTTCAAGAGAATACTCCACCCCAAGTCTCACTTCGATGCATATAAACAATATAACATAACATTTTAAAAACGGGATAAAGCAAGAGATTTAGTGAAGTAGGGAAACATAGGGAACAAAATAAGATGAAGCTGGAATGGTCGATGCCAATACCACGCAACATCCGGCCTAGTGGCCTCAGTATATAGCCTACGGGCTTCAATCCAATGAGTGTTCCCAGAACATCAACCAAGGCACCCTGCATCCATAACCATCCGAGACTTCCTAGTGTGCTCCTCTACGGATAACACACCACGACCCCAGGTCAACTGGAACTCCCTCACGGAGACCTATCTAGTGGAAGTCCGTAACACCCGAAGGAAACAGTCTACTGGCCAGAGACACGGCACATCCTATGTACCACTATACATAAAATATGCATGAACATGTTATACTACATTATTCACATACATTTCCTACCATTACCCTCAACGGGCATGGTGGAGCACACACGGGGATCAAACCCCAGTACTAAGGGATTACCTTAATAATCTCCTTCTCATAGGTCCAAGGCAATGCGCTCCCGAGCCAGGTACAAAAAGAAATGCCTACACATAGGACATTCCCAATTCAATTTCCATTCACCAAATACATGTAAGTTATCAAGCCTACATGTATGGTTCAAGAGTACTTACCACAATCCCTTTGGTCTGGGACAAAGGGTAACCCACCGAGCTCACGATTCAGTGTTCAATTCCGTAGGAGGCAACCTACAATGATCACACGAGGATCATCAGTACAAGGTGAATCCACCAAGATCACAAAACGTCAAAATCCTCCCCTACACAATGGTAGGTTCGACCATATAGGTGTTAATTTCCAAAATATTTTCCTAAATTTTATTTTTATTTTTCTTTAGCATCATAATGCTACCACAACACCATTTAAGGTCCCACTTTCCATCCTACACCATCATAACACCATTTTTCCATTTATTCCACTCTAGGTCTAATCACAAATTCTACACCAACCAAGTATTTTTCCTTTTTATCTTTCATGCATCCAGGATATGGTGGGTTCTGGAGAAGAAAAAGGTTCCATCAAAGTATGTAAAGGCAATCCAGGATATGTATGATGGGGCTACTACATGTGTAAAAGCTTGTAATGAATCATCAAGTTATTTTCCTATCACGGTTGGTGTACACCAAGGGTCGGCTCTAAGTCCTTATCTTTTTGCCTTAGTTATGGATGAACTAACAAAATATATTCAAGAGGAAGTGCCATGGTGTATGTTTTTTGCAGACAATATTGTGCTTATTGATGAGAGCAAGGAGGGTGTTAATAGAAAACTTGAATTGTGGAGAAGCACATTGGAATCCAAAGGATTCACATTAAGTCGAAGCAAGACTGAGTATCTGAAGTGTGAGTTTTCTCTGGTACGAGATGGGGACCAAGAACCCATGCATTTAATTGGTCAAGAGGTACCCCAAAAAGATGCTTTTAAATACTTGGGCTCCATTTTACAAAAAGATGGAGAGATTGATGAGGATGTTAATCATAGAATCAGAGCAGGGGGGATGAAATGGCGCAGTGCATCTGGGTTTTTGTGTGACCGCAAAATCCCCCTTAAGTTAAAAGGAAAATTCTATAAAACGGCAGTAAGACCGGCAATGCTATATGGAGCGGAATGCTAGCCAGCACATAGGCAACATGAGCATAAGATGGGAGTAACAGAAATGAGGATGTTAAGGTGGATGCGTGGTTACACAAAGATGGATAAGATAAGAAATGAAGATATTCGATGAAAGGTCGGAGTAGTATCGGTTGCCGAGAAGATAAGAGAACATAGATTGAGGTGGTTTGGGCACGTGATGAGAAGGCCCCTGGATGCTCCTGTAAGAACAGAAGTTTGTTACCAAGAGCTCAACACAAAAAGAGGCAGAGGTCGGCCGAAACTTACTTGGGGGAAGGTAGTAAAACAAGATTTAATGGAGTGGGATATAGATTGGCGGACGATATTTCTTAGAACGGAATGAAGAAAAGCTATAAATATGGTGGAGGGTTAGACCCGTGGTTATTCCTATGTTTCAGATGGTCCCTTTTTAGTCCTTTTCCCCTTCATTTCTCCCACTTCTTCTTGTCCCTTTCTTTTTCACTTTTATTTACTTATATATACATATATATATATATATATATTTTATTTTATTTTATTTTTTCAACAATTTTATATCTTTCATGTGGGTTCATCTACCACCGACCCCAATTAATTTGGGATAAAGGTGATGTTGATGTTGATGTTGATCTTTCATGCATCCATTCACCTCACAACAATTCAAAATACCATTTAGAACTACACAACATCCATTACATAATTTTTGCATCTTCAGACCTTATATTCCCTACAATGGCCGAGATCTCCATGCAAGGGTAGCAAATGATTTTTTATTCAATTCAACACTTCCACACACTATACAATCCTATAATCCACTCATACAATCATTCAACAACTCAATTACACAAATTACATAACCAATCAACTTCACAAAGTCATGGCATTTCAACACAAAAATCCACTAAGTTACCATCCAATTTCTCAATAATTTTTATGGCATTTATCACTCTAAAACGTCATTCTAAGTCACTTTCATCTAATATACAATTTCATTTTGAGCTCTCTAACTCCATAAATCAAGCATGCAAGCCCTAGGGTTCATGAAATCAAACTCAATAAATCAACCGATGAAATGTGTTAAAACTTACTCAAAAGCTTGGCCTGGGACTCCTCCACAACATATCCAAGTATTGGGGAACCAAACAACACCAAGAGTGCAAATCTGCATATATAGGCCGCGGGTTTGGGTGGGGGATTTTCTCAAAATATAGGGGGTTTCATGGCTTAAGACTACCATGGTTGTGTTTGGATCGTGATTTCCAACAAGTTTCATGACAAACTTTTCTTGATTTAATGATGTGTTAAGGGAATTAGGAGAGGTTGATTTTTTGAAGAAAAATAACCATGGAGGGGGGGACCGCAGGTTGGAGAGTGAGAGTGAGTGTGGGAGATTATAACACCTCGCATTTCTAAGTTTAAATATTAATATATTAAAAGAATTAAAAGGAATGATTAGTGAAAATCCTGAAAATTAGGCCAAAATACAAAGAAATGACAAAACGATAAATTAGCCATGTATAACACCTCATATATTTAAATGTGCATTTTAATATTATATTGAGAAATGAAAGCTGGTGGATTAGTGAAAATCCGTGAATTATGGCCAAAATGGGCGAAAAGGGCAAAATGGTAATTGACCAGCCGTGTATTCTGAGGCATAAATACTGAGTTAGAGATTTCATATGACAAAAATAATGCTGGAAATGGAATCAGGGCGGAAAATTGAGTGAATAGGCAAATTTGGGAAAAATTGATGAATAGTGATTTTTTTGTGATAAATACTGTGGTGTGAGTGTACCGATAGGTGTGAAATTTTTATCAATATTTTGGAGAAATAAAAATATGTCATGGACTGGAAAAATATGTAGATTAAGAATTTATGATCGGAATTTTTATCGGGATTAAAGTTAGATCGCGTGTGGGACCCGTGTGACCGAAGTCACTTAGCCTCCCACCCTTTTTCCCCTTTTCTTCCTTCCTTTTTCTTCTTCCTGTGCGCGCTCCCCCCTGCAAGTGAGGAACAAAACACCCATTCTCTCTTCTCTTTGCCATTTTCTCAATTCTTCACCAAATCTCTTGATTTTGGTGTTGAAATCTATTGTAAACAACCTTCTAGATCCATTGGTAACACTTACAAGCCTTGAATCCATCTCTTTGCTTCGTTTTTGGCCAAAAACAGATCCGACCCATTGATGTTCTTGGAGCTTCTTGGAGTTTTTGGTCTTCCTTTGGCTTAGTGAAGCCTTGGTGGTGAGTATACACTTGATTGTGAGTATATTTGTGGTATTTTTGTGGTTGATTTTGTAGATCTAGGAATTTATGCTCTAAACCTTTAATTTTAGATGTGTGATGATAGAGAGCCCAAATGGAAAAATGCTATTAGATGAAAAGGCCTTAGAATCATGCTTGTAAGCTAGAAATGCTATGATAATTTTTGGTGAAAAAGTTAGGTTTTTAACTTAGGAAAATTTGAGGAATTTTCATGGAAATTGAGGTTTGGTGTAATTTGGATTTGATGATTGTTGTAGGGTGCCTCACACGGACGTGATTGTGAAAGGTTGATTTGGAGCATACGTTTGGAACGGATTGGCTAAGTGTTGAGGTAAACCCTTGGAATTTGGGTTTAATCCCTAGTGTGCTCCACCACACCTAGTGGAAGGTTGTGGTTGGATTATGTGTTTATGGCATTGTGTGATTATGTGCTTGTATGCATATTGCTTGGATTGTATGAAAAATTGTTTGGTCACTGGCCAGTTGACGTGTGTTGGGTTTGGACATCCGCTGGATCATTTCGTGACGGAGTGCCAGTTGGTATGCCATGGGGTCGACTCTGGGAGCGACACCAGGATGAGCCAAACGTGGGACATCCGCCGGATAGGGCTCATGAGGAGTTCCGGTTGGGTTGGCCATGGAGTTTTCTCAACCATGGGAGAAGCTCTAGGATTGTCTCGGGAGTTATATGATGGAGTCCTTGAACATGAATCCATGCGTGGATGTTCTTGGGTTGTCTCCAGTTGGTTGGTGATATTGTATTGCTTGCATATTACATGATGTCATATTTATACATTTGAGTGAGCCATGGAGTGGAGAGAGCCTCTAGCTCCATTGGTTTACTGAGATATATTTGTATATCTCACCCCGTGTTTGGGGGACCACATTTCAGGTCACTATGAGCCGGGAGGAGCTTCGGGCAAGAAGCCCGCTTAGTGGACAGTGGATTTGCATGCGGTGCATTGGGATTGCATGACATTTTGGAGGAGGACTATGGATTGCACATAGCATGTCATTAGTATTTTGAGACTTAGGTCATGAACATATTGCATGATGTTACTTCCATGCTTTTTGGTAGTGTTCATGATTGTATACTAAGTCTTGTTATTGCTTATTATTCATGACATGGATAACTGTATATTTTGAGTGAGCATGGGACTTGTCCATGGCCACATTCATTGCACTTGAAGTCTTGGTATTCATGTTGTATAAATGGTCCATATTTGTATGTAAATGGCCATTATATTGAGGACTTTGTAAATGATGTATGATTTAAGGAAAATGCATGATGGAAGGGCCTAGAGCCTACATTAGGATGTGTTTAAGTGTTGTGTGGAGTACTAAGGTGTTTGGGATGGATTACACAACCCTTTTTGGGCTTAAAATGCTGTAATCTGTCACTTTTGTTGCATAGTAATCGATTACCCAAGCATGGTAATCGATTACCATGCAACAGGGGACGAAATTTGGCTACTGTCTTCACTGGTAATCGATTACTGAGGCTTGGTAATCGATTACCATGTGAGGTAATCGATTACCCAAGGTTGGTAATCGATTAACAGAACAGAGGATGAAGAATTTTAGCTACTGCCTCATTTTTGACAGGTGGTAATCGATTACCACAGTGTAATTTTCGAAAATTCAGGTTTTTCTAGACTAAAAGAAAGGGGCTTAACTTGGTGGGTAGAACTCCAATTGATACGCGGTTTGAAACCACGCGTAGATAACGTAAAGGACCATAACGTGGTAAAACATGAGAGTAAGATGGTGAGTTTAAATGAATTGAATAAAAAGGGAAGATTAGTGATGTTAGTAAAATGTATGATTCCGCGAATTGCATTTACAATTATAGTGTTGTTTTAATTGATTACGGAAAGAGTTATTGTTATGAAAAGGAATATGATAAAAGAAAAAAAAAATTGCCCGTAATTTCATTAATCCAATTACTGTGATTGTAACTGCGCTTAATATCATAATCAATGTTAACAATACCGGTGTACAACGGGCTGTTACATTTTATGGTATCAGAGCAATTTTGTGAGGGAACTCTGATTGTGTATGTTGTATCTTGTGTGCCATAGCTATCTGTGAACTATTTATGATTAATGTATATGTGATTCCTCAGTGTGGGTCTGATCAACTCATTCCTTTGTGTTACATGTACAGATATCATGAGTAGGGCGCGTGGTCGCCGTGGGGCACGTGGTGCAGGTCCTTTGCCACCGGATCCGGTCACTGCAGTCCTGAATGCTCTGCAGGCGGAAACGGCTGCGAATAGAAATATGACTGAAAACCTGATGAAGACTAATCAGGATATGATGCAGGCCTTTATGGCTGAGATGAGGGCCGATAGAGATCGTCCTAGGAGGGATAATTCACCTCCACATACGGCTACGGTGACTCCTACACCGACGCCATCTGTCTCTCCTCAACAGGGGGAGAGTGGGGCTAGTCACCACACTGGTGAGGCTAGTCATCATATTACTGACCCTAGCTATGTTCCTGATCCGTCATCGGTTGCCCAATCTACTGGGGCTGCGGGGCAGGTTGTTGATAATGCTGATGATGAGCGTAGGCTCATATCTTTTAGGAAACATAAGCCACCCGCATTTCTGGGGTCAAGGGACCCAAAGGAGGTTACTGCTTGGTTGAGGGGAATGGATAAGATTTTCCAAGTGATGAGATGCCAAGATCCGCAGAAATTGTTGTATTCGGTTTATATGCTGGAGGGTGATGCCCATTGTTATTCAGGGTGAGGTTATTTCTTGGACGATGTTCGAAGGTCTGTTTCATGAAGAATATTTTCCCCGCGATGTTCGGGAGGCAAAGCAAGGTGAATTTGATAGTTTGGTACAGGGAGTTATGACCGTGGATGCCTATGTGGCAAAATTTAATGAACTTGTCAAGTTTGCTAATTATGGGGGTACTCTACCTACTCCGGAGTTCTTGTCAGCTAAATTCCAAAGAGGGCTGAGTGAGAAGATTGCTAAGAGGATGTCAAATACTGCGGTAAGAAACTTTGCTGACTTGGTGACCCAATGCAAGAGGGTCGAGACTGTTTATGGAAGGTATCCGAAATCTGGTGCGGTAAAAGAACAAGATGTTAAGAGGACACCTGGTCCTTCTAGAAATACTAATAGAGGAGGCTTTAATAATAACAGGGGTAGGGGGTTGCATGTAAGGCAGCCTCCTGGTCAATTCAAGAGGGGTGGAAACCCTGGTGCTGGTGGTGGTGGTGCTGCGGACAGATATTTTACCCCATGATGTGGGAAGTGTGGGAAATACCACAAGGGTGTATGTGGTGCTGGTCCGTTGTCATGTTTTAAGTGTGGTCGGAATGGCCACTTTGCTAGAGAGTGTCCGTCTTCTTCGGGGCAGGCTGCGAATCTGCAGCCTTGCCGACAGCTACTACTACTGCTACTCCTACTGCTGCTGTTCCTACTGTGGGACGGGTTTATACTACAAATGCTCAACATACTGAAAAGGCTCCGAATTTGGTAAAAGGTATAATTTTCCTCTCTAATGTTGATTTGTCTGTATTGTTTGATTCGGGAGCAACGCATTCATTTGTGGCGGACTATATGGCTAAGGCGTTGGACTTAAAGGTAACACGAATGGTTCCTCCGATGCGTATTACTACCGCTACAGGAGAGGTTAGTGAATCGTCTTGGATTTGCGAAGATGTGAAGTTCACTTATTTAGGCAGGGGTTACACCATTGATTTAATTATCTTACCCCTGGCCTCTGTCAATTTGATTTTGGGGATGGATTGGTTGTCTCGGAACTGCGCAATGATTGATTGCTGCGGAAAGAGGTTGTTGCTATCTCACGAGATGCCGACTGTTTGTCCGTCTTTGTATTTGTCTGTTAGTCAAACCGTGAAAGCCTTGAAGGCTAGAGATTTGGGGTATGTCTTGTTGGGCGGATTGGTGGGTGATAAAAAGGAGGAGATTTCTTCTATTCTGGTTGTTAATGAGTTTGAGGATGTATTTCCTGATGAGATACCGGAATTTCCGCCTGAGAGAGAGATTGAATTCTCGATTGACCTACTGCCTGGTGTGGGGCCGATCTCTTTGGCTCCATACCGGATGTTGCCACTTGAGTTGGCCGAGTTGAAGAAACACATTGAAGAACTATCTGCGAAGAATTTTATTAGGCCGAGTGTGTCTCCGTGGGGAGCACCGGTGATATTTCATTAATCCAATTACTGTGATTGTAACTGCGCTTAATATCATAATCAATGTTAACAATACCGGTGTACAACGGGCTGTTACACCATGCACACAACCCTAGGAAGATAAAAAAATTAAGTAGAAGGTCTCAGATGATAAAAATAACCCTGAAAATGGATTTAGAATGAAAAATTGAGTGGATAGGCAAGTTTCAGAAAATTCAATGAATAATGTTTTTACCGGGTAAAAATACCGCGGTACAGTTGCACCGTAAAGCGTGCCGATTGAGTTTTAAGCTCTAGGGTTTTCATACAAGTTATAAGTGGTTTATAGAACTAGGGAATATGATTTATGATAAAATTTGATAGAAATAAGTAAGTTTGGGGAAGCGTGCCAACGGCGCGCGCAACAGCTCAAAACAACATTTTCTCCGAACGACCGAAAAATTCAGGATTCATTTGATCAAGTATAATTAAAGGATAATGGTTAACGTTGAAAATTAGAGTTTCTAAATAGGATTTAAAATTATAGAAGTTTAGTGGAATCAGAGGGAAATTCAAACGAGTCTGAAACGCGTGAGGTGGCGGTGGGCCCCACCCCACTTAAGTCCACTTAAGCCACCTAAGATTTACTATTCATCATCTTCCAAACTCCCCCTCCTCTGTGCCAAACCCGCAGCCTTCTCTTCAAAAAGGGGAAGCTTGTGCTTCCTTGAATCTTCACCAAAATCAACCAAGTTTCACACGAAAATTTAAGTAAACGATCATCCGAACCCAACCACGGTACTCTCAACCCTTGAAACTCAAAGGATCTAGAGAAAATTTCCACCCACTGCCATGAAAATTTGAGGAGAATTGATGTTCATGGAGTCATTTGGCCCTCTATTGCTTGGATATGTCTTGGAGGAGTCTTAAGCCTTGATTGTGAGTATGTTTCTACATCATTTCCATGGTTAATTTGGTAGATCATGTTTATGAACCCTAGACTTTGTTGGGTTGATTTGTGATGTTAGAGAGCTCAAATGGAAAATGTGTATTAGATGATAATGTCTTAGAATGATGTGTTCGAGCTAGAAATGCCATGAAAATTATTGATGAAAAACGTGAATTTTTAACTTAGAAAATTTTGAGGTTGTCATGACTTGGATTTGAAATTGTTGTTAGGATTGTATAATGGGATTATGGTATGGTTGTATGTTGATATAATGAGATTGTATGAGGTGTTGAGTGGTTAAAATTGATTGAAATCCCTTGGATGTATACTATTGTGCAATTCAGCCATTTGACAAAAAGAGGTGAAAAGATGTTGTTGAAATTGATTGGATGATGTATTAGGTGTTGTATGGTAATTAGATGGTTTGTGTGGTGGTTTGAAGGTTGGAGAATCAAGGAAAAATAATGGATGGTGTTTAGAGTTATAAAGAACCTAGAGCGAAATAGTAAGCAAAACGATGTTTAGAGGACGTAAAATGAAAAGTGGCACTTGATACAGCCTTTTGGTAACCTAAGGATGCCTAATAAAATGAGAAAGAAAATTTAGAAAAATAAATTTTAAAATAAGCCTTCAAAGGCCGAACCTACCTGGTGTAGGGGAGGTTTTTGACATTTTTCGTATTCTGATAGAATTGCCGTGTATTGATGGTTCTTACATGGTTGTTGTAGGTTGTCGTACGTTGAATTGAACCCCGAAGCGTGAGTCGGTGGATTGCCCTTGGTCCTGGACCAAGTGGGATTGAGGTAAGTGATTGGAACAATGCTTGTATAATTAGTAACTTGCATGTGTTTGTATGAGTTTTAAGTAATTGGGAATGTCCTCTGTGTAGGCATTTCTGCTATATACCGAGCTCGGAAAATATACTGCTGTGGAGCTAAGTGAGGAGGCTTATTAAGGTAACCTCTTGGTACTGGGGCTTGTTCCCCTTGTATGTTCCACCATACCCGTTGAGGGTGATGGTAGGAAATGTATATGAGTAATGTTGAATGACATGATCATGCATGTAGTATGTATGTTGGTACATAGGTACCGAGTCTCTGGCCAGTAGACAGTTTGCCTTCGGGCATTTCGGACTTCCACTGGATAGGTCTCCGAGAGGGAGTTCCAGTTGACCTAGGATCGTGGTGTATAATCCGGATAGGAGCACACTAGGAAGTCTCGGGTGTATGTGGATGGGAGGGGTACCTTGGTTGGATGTTCTAGGAACACGCCTTGGATGAGACCCGTAGGCTTATATGCCGAGGCATTAGGCAGGACGTTGCGTGGTATTGGTAGCTACCATTCCAGCTTCGTCGTATTTTATATCCCTGTTCCCCAGTTTCTCTAAATCCCTTGCTATATCCCGTTTTTCAAGATGTTGCTTTATATTATTTATATGCATCGAAGTGAGCCATTGGGCGGAGTTTTCTCCAGAACCTCTAGGTTAATGAGATATATTCGTATATCTTACCCAATCTTGGGGACTTTATTTCAGGAGGTAGTAGTGGTGCCGGAGCGGCGGGCAAGAAGCCCGTAGGATGACTAGATGGAGCATTTTATATTTTGCATTTTGATGGCCATTGGGCCTAGGCTAGACTTAGAGCATGAAAATTATATATGTTGCTAGAATGAGATGTATGTCATAATTGTTCATGCTATTTTTCCTAAGTCTAGACATGGTAGTTTATAACATTTGGAGATTTGTAAATTATGTTGTAATTTGGATATAATTGTAAATGTGGTATTTGGATCTTGTGTAAAGAGAAACATGTGTAATATGATGGAAGGGCCTTAGGCCTATTTTAGGATTTGATTATGTGTATGATTAGCAAATGCATGAAATTGGACTTTGATGATTGAAATGTATTAAGTAATAACAAAGGAAGCAAAGTAATAAGTATTATATAAGTAAGATAAATTGTGATGGATTGTAAGTGCCCCAAGGCGTTGTTGGTCCTTGTGTGTGCCACCCATTGATTATTAGGTACATGTGAGGTCTTAGAACACATTGGCAAATTTGGGGATTTTTGTAAAAACAAAGGAAACTCTGGCGAAATTTCGGTAAATTGGTAGAATTTAGGCAAACTTCGGGAGAGCATATCTCCCTCCATAGAGGTCCGATAGGGACTTTCCATATGCCATTTTAAAGTTTGAGATGTCCTCTATCTTGTGGTAAAACTTGGTGGAATTCTGAGTTGGAAGTCGGCCTGGAGAAGGTAGAGAGTGAAGGCTGCCCATTTGCTTACTGCACATGTGGAAGTTCTGGACTATTTTTGGGAAAATTATTTCTGCTTCATTTCTTGGTAAAATTAAGTATATGATATATTAAATTGAATATTGAGGTGTCTAGTTTGTTGTATAAAAAGTTGAGAGCAAATGGTCTAGTGGATTTTCTGCAATAATTCATTTAGTGAGGGAAGTTTGGAGCTATTTTGGGGTTGGCTGTCAGCTTTGCTTGTACAACTTCAAATGGCGATATCCGGAGCAAACAAGATCAAAATAAATCCTGTGATATCTTCCTAGAAAGGTAACTGAGTATAGAATAACATATCAAAAGATGAGAGGTTCACGCCATGCGGTTTGTCCGCAAAAATTCAGAGACCGAACTACGTTCGGATGGGTAGAAAACACAAAAATGAGAAATTAGCTAAGTGGGTTTATGGGAACCCCTTAGTGACTTGTATTGAGTAAAATAAGTTATAAAAGTAGTTTAAACAAGTATTCTGCAAAGAGTTTATAGTTATGGTCACATCTTTTATTTATTATGCTTTTTTCAGTTTTAAATGCTCGCGTAATAAATGAAAAAAAATTAATCGTATTTTTATAATGAACTGCTGTGATTGTAACTGCGCTTAATATCATAATCAATGTTAACAATACCGGTACGTAATGGGCTGTTACGTTTTATGGTATCAGAGCAGTTTTGTTAGGGAACTATGATAATGTATAGCTGTGTTATATGCTGCATAGTTGTATGTAAACTCTTATCGATTATTACATATGTGATTCCTTAGTGTGGGTCTGATCAACCCATTCCTTTGTGTTACATGTGTGGTCATCATAAGAAACCTGCGTGGCAACCCTGGAGCACCGAATGTAAGTCCTTAGCCTGATGTAAGTCCTAATTATGTATAGGTCGACTTGGTGAATAGACTTCATTAAGGTGAGTTACTTAGAACCTGATGGATTATTGAAAAATGTGAACAGGTATGCTTAGGTATGAGTTTGATTATGTTTGATTAGAATTTATAAGTCCATGATAGATGGTGTACACTTGAATGAATTGGGATGGTTAATGTAGAGAAATAAATAAGATATTTGATGTTTAATCCTTAGGGATTTGACCACTTGAAATTATTATGCTAGGGAAGTGTTAATTGAAATATGTTGAAATATGGAAATTACATCCATAAGGAGGTAGTGTTGAGTAAACATAGGTGAGATGAAGTAATTACGTAGTATGTGTAGAAGGAAGAAGTTGAAAAAATCGCCATGGATGACATAAGATAAATGTACAATGAAGGCACTATTGTAGTTAATGGATGTCGATTCAAATTGGCAGACGTGTCAGTGATAAATGAATAGGATGGTTGAAATGTATAGGATGGTTGAGAATTGTAACCTATACTATATATCTGTACTACTAATAGTAATGTGCTTGTGAAATCATTGGTATTTGATATGGACTGATAGATGGAGTAGAGGTGTTTTTAATGTAATGAATATTCTACAACCACCAAGGGTGGAAGTGATGAGGAAAACTGATGGGTTGCTCTATAACATTAAGTATAGGTTATGTGAGCCATAGCAGGCAATGGATTAGAATGGTGACAGGATTTTGTGGGTTATTGCCGTACAACAATAAGGTGAGATGGTGTGATTAGAGAATGAGCTAATGTACAACCTAATGTGAAATCATGTGATTAGTTTATGAACTAAGTTACAATAAAGTGCGAAATTAAGTGGTTAGCGAAAGAACTGATGTGTAAAATGTGCATAGAGTGTGAAATTATGTGTTTAGAAAAAGAGATGATGTGTAATGTCAAAATGAAAATGATAAGACTAGTTAATGAGCTAGGTATAATTGTGAGTGCAAGGACTGACGTGTAAGTGTCAGTTCAAGGACTGACGTGTAGTTTTCAGTGCAAGGATTGATGTAAAATTTTCAGTGCAAGGACTGAGGTAAAATTTCCAGTGCAAGGACTGAGGCGAAATTAGTTCTATGTGATAGGACAGATATGTTTAGAAAATCCCTGTGTGACGAGAATTATATGTGGTAAATATGATACATTATATTAAGAGATGTGATATGTGAACAGAACTTTGAGAAAAATTTCGAATTCATGGAATAGAGATTATGTTATAAACCATGTCAGGTGACTAGTCGAAGTAAAAGAGTAAACAATCCTTGAGAAGAATAATCAAGGAAGAAATAGTGCACTATACGTATATTTGATGTGGTTATTATACTACTACTACTATGATTATGGGGGTATCCCCATGTGGATATACAAAACAATTTTGCCGTTATATACAAGTATGATACAGACACCAAATGGACTGGGTCTGCATGTAATCTGGTGTGTACTGGGTACACGTTGGCTGTTATATACAGATATATTATAAATATAAATTCCTCTGTGCACTGGGTGCATGTTGTACGACGTGATAGTATGGATATCTCTGTGCGACTTATGTTGTGACACCCTCCCCTGTATGAATCCACGAGAGTTGTCTGCTAAGCAGATTAGAGTCGTAGCGAAATTGAATTAAATAATGAACTATGTTTTCTTGTGACTAATTAAAATCTTATATTTGAAATCTGGTTGTTCAAGAAAAAAGGTGTGGAACTTCATAAAATACATTGTTTGCTGAAAATAGTAGTTTTCCCGAAAAACCTTGTTGCACTGTAAAAGTCATATCAAATCGGGTACAAAAACTTAAAAAAAAATTTGACACAAGAAAACTAGACATCCGAGGCTTTACGTGCTTATGAAAATTATTTCGTTCGGAGGTGTCTAGCTCCCGAGACAGAACCAACAAAGTACAAGATAAATCAGTGCAAAGGTTCCAAAACGACCTGACTTGCAAAAATCACAGAAATTTATGCTTACATGTTGTGGTCATAAACTTTATGTAGTATAAAACTAGCCATCTGGGGCTTCGCGTGCATATAAATTATATGTAAATCGGAGTTCTGTAGTCCCAGATACAGAACTCATAAGGTGCTTGCTAAATCTATTTAAAGAAAATCCGAATTTAAAAACAAACAGAATTATTTTCGCAAACGAGCTCAAAGTTACACAATTTACAACAGTACATGAAATCCCAAATTACAGCAAGATAAGATATGTTCCAACATTTTCCAATCTCCCAAAATATTACACCTACGTCAAATACTTCATGCGCATTCAATAGAATCAGCAAACAGACAGCAGAAATGCCAACAGCAGCATGTAAACAGAATATCCCCAATATAAGTACATCATCAAATGCTTTTTCGTACTCCTGCAATTTATGAAAATTGTGCCCACGAAGGGGTGAGAAAAATTCCAGTAGTGTGATAGTAAAACCAGTAAAGCAATAATATTAGATTAGGCATAAAATTCCAAAACAGTCGCATCAACATTTAATTTTCCGGACATATGCTAACATATAATCATAGTGCGTTTATAACGCCAAAGTAATAATCATATTGTGTATATAACGCCAAAATACTAGTCAAGATGCGTATATAATGCCAAAGTAATGTATGTTCATAGCACTGCAGTGCATGTACTAACAAGCACAGTGGAGATTCCATAGTGGCTCCTCAAGAGGATTCCAACTGCGACCTATGCGGACTGAAGCCAAGTGCCCCATACCCTGGTACCGGAGGGATGCCTATATGATGCGTGCTCAATCATATGCTTACTTTTATTATATACTTCGATTTCCAAGATCAATGCGTAATGTTGTATGCCATGACATGATTCACAAACACAAATTGAAACCGATGAATTATGATGTGCATATGCATGACTAGATCATAATCATAATAGCATATATTTCTTATATTTTTAATACCAAGCTGCCGAATAGAAAATACTTCCCAAAATAGAATTTCCATCATGTCAAGTCCAAAGGCAGAATTCAAATAACATATAACAGAATACGAATCCAACGCACATGTGAGCAATAATTCAAAATTCCATACACTAGCTAATAGTCACAATAGGTCTCACCACCAAACACTTACCTTGTGTGTCACAAATATTAATCCAACAACAGCAATAATCGGTCCACACTCAAGGGTTATACGCACCTAAGCAAAATATATACAAGTCAGAATTATACGTCACATAACTTCCCACACGCAGCATACGTTTTCACTACTTTTTACCCTTAGTTCCCAATTGGATTATAGGGGTCCTTTTCTAATAATTTTCTAACCTCAAATATACATTATCAACTTGGTAACAGTGACAAAATCCTAGGTTTCCAACCCACACATAGGGCTGGCAAAATGGGCTGGTTTACCCGCCAAGTTGGGTTGAGTTTTTCAACCCACCAGCCCACCAAACCTGCCCCGCCAAACCCGTCAGCCCACTGGGCTCGGCCCGTCACAGGGCGGGCTAGCCCGCCAAGCCCGTTTTTTCTTTCTTTTATTAGGCTACCTACTTGTTATGTAGCTCCGTGCTTTAGATTTCTCTGCATGCAAGTGGCTTTTTCGAATTGTTGTGGACTGCTCATACAACACTTTGTTACTTGTTTTGTTACTCTGTTTTACATTGATATGATTTTATTTTTTATTATTATTTTTGGATTGAAAGTTGCATATTTATATGTATATTATTATACACTGATCTTCTTGGTTTCATAAGCACATTTAAATTTTATGCAAATTTTTGTATGCTTTAATGCAGATTTTTTTATGTGTTTTATGCAGAATTTAATTTTTTGTATTTTATTTTTTAATTTTTATATATAAAATTTTTATTCTAGGCGGGCTGGCCCGTAGCCCGCCAACCCACCCATAAAACGGGCCGGGATGCTCAATTCAACCCATTTTTTCAAAACGGGCCGGGGCGGGCCAGCCCATTTTAGGCAGGCCAGTGGCGGGGCGGGGCGGGCCGGGACGGGCTAGCCCGTATTGCCAGCCCTACCCACACAGAATCGGTTTACAACATTAAAAGGTGTTTAGGACTTTTATTCATATTTTCAACCCCACAACCTATGGTGCACTAAAATGGGACATATAACATGCTGTCCAATTAATTTAATTCGTATAAAGTTTGATACAGCAACATGCATATCAGGCTTACCGTATAGGTGGACTCACATGCATATCATAACAGCACATTGCATATAACAGCTCAACAACATTTCCAAAACATCAAAAGCATGTAACACAACATGCATAAACCACATCCCCATGGGACATGGTGGAACCACAATATGGCTAAACCGAGGACACGAAAGCTTACTTTGCAAGCAATCAATCCAAGCCAAGAGTCCAACCACTCTCACAGTCCAAACACAGAAGTATCATAATCTGTTATGGACCAATCATATATCATTAAATATGTACCACAAGCATACAACTTAAAGACCACGCCTTTCCATTACGTTTTACGTCTTAAGGCTTCCAACAAAGCCATAAGCCCTTAATCACATGATTCTGACTTAGTTCATTAATTACATAAGTTCAACTTCCTTAATCTAGGGTCCCCAAACCCCAACATCATCTCTGTATGAACAGTACCTCACTGTTCTACGAAATCCCAGAATATCCGGATATATGTCGGGGGCATATCCGGATATCCCATATCCAGATATCACAGAACCCCATATCCAGATATTTCTCGAACACATATCCGGATATTTCACTACAGAATGCAGTTTCTGCATTTCATGAAAACATCCACCAAAGATCCAACTTTTAACACTTAAATACGTTAAAGCATGCATCTTTAATCTGTTTTAGGTTCACATACCCATTGGTTGCTTGTTTAGCTTATTAAACATGGCAAGAGACAACCTTTAAGCCACGAAACTTAAGATCAAAGATAATGAAGCTTACCCAAGCTTGAAATAGCCCAACAATGGTGCTCTTGGAGCTCACAAGTCAGCTCCAAGGTACTAACTTTAGGGAGGACGAAAATGGAGCAATAAGGTGAGTTCTTTCCTCACCAAGGAAGCTACTTGAAGCTTCTACACCCACACTCAAGGCTCCTACACCACACAACGCAAACTCAGCCTCACACCTTCACCCAACACAGCTCTCTCAACTCAGAAAGAGGCCAACAATGCAGTCTCAAGGCTAACTTTCACACTCACCAAGTGTTTAGAATGATGAAACAAGCATCAAAGGTGATAACTTGGCCAAGAAATGAAGGAGAAGAGCAATGGAGCACAAGGAATGGAGGTGCAGCAAAGAGAGTTCACACACCAGCACAAGTCACGTAGGAGGCTGCACATTTGACTTAGAAACTTGTGCCATTTAGCATATATAGCCATTTAAGTCATAACGCGCAGTATTAGCCTTAATAGCTACACAAAAGATTTTAATCTCAAACTTTGGAGTCTTAACCTACTCATTTTTCTAAGATTTTTCATATTTTTATTTTAATTTTCGGAGCACCTTTCCGGTACGCGCTTTTCCATAGCCAGTATCAGTTCTGGCATCAGATCTCATTATTTTGACTTGAAACTCGTTTTACAAGTCCTACATATTATTCTAGTAATTATCATGTAACTATTATAATTTTTCGGGATAGTTAACCGGTACGCATTTATACCGGGTAGCAGAACCGGTATCTGCGCTTTTCACCCGAAAAGCGACTTTCAACATTATTACCCAATTACTATAATTATTAGAGCCTCATAATAATTATTAGGGCCAATTATGGAATTATTTCCTAATTATCACATTTATTTAATTAATCTCCTTAATTAGCGGTGCGGGTTCTTACAGATGTGCTCTTCGGCTGAGCAAGAAGAGAAGGGAATAGGAAGTTAAGTGATGAATGTTTCTTTTGTGGAGCTTGCGGCTTTTGTATAGAAAAGAGAAATCAGTGTATATGATTGCAATTTTGTTTCTTGGTGCCTTTCTCCTAAAGCTGACGGTATAGGAAAATGATAGTAACAAGCACACCGCTTGGGGTTCCACAATCACACGCATGGGGAGGGGAAAGAAGACTAAGGTGGGGCTAAGTTTGGGTCAAGGACAAGCACTCAGTTTTGCGCCCCACCACTAACACATGGTGGGGGAAAAGAGTGAGATGAAGGTAGAATGATATTCTGAATCAAAAGATACAAACAGATTGCCTATACCCCTATTAGGCGCACATGGGAAAAGATGAGGAGAAAATGTGTGTGTAGCTTTTGGACCAATTTCAAGACTAACCAAGGCTGTCAATGGGTTTAGGAGGTGTTTTCCATCAAGATTCAACACAAACTTTGTTGAATTTGGTTGATTATAGCTTGGTTTAGGGGGAGGGGAATTTTTTGCGCAAAGAGGGGGGAAGGGGAGCTGTGTTCGCGGGTGAGAGAGGGAAATGGGAGAGGATGGGGATAATGAATAGTGTTTTAAAGTGTTTTATTTGACTTTAAGTGGGACCGGGTCCCACGCGATTTAAAACTCACCCGAATTTCCCTCCGATCATCACTAAAATCCATAATTTAAAACCTATTTAGAAATTCTAATTTTTAATCTTAACAAAAATTCTTTAATTTTACTCACTCGGATAAATTCGGAGCTTTTCGGTTGTTCGGAAAAACACTGCTTTAAGCTACAGCGCGCTCCGTTGACACGCTTCCACAAATTGACTTAAATCCCTCAAATATTATCAGAAATCATATTTCCTATTTCTATGGACCATTTAAAATCAATATTTGAAACCTAGAGCTCAAAATTCCACTGGCATGTTTTACGGTGCAATCTGACCGTGGTATTTTTACCCGCGAAAAATATTATTCACTGATTTTTCTGAAACTTGCCTATCCACTCAATTTTTCGTTCTGAATCCATTTCCAGACTTATTTTTATCATCTGAGACTTTCTGCTCAATTTTTATCTTCCTAGGGTTGCGTGTTGGATAATTACCGTTTTGCCCTTTCTTTGTATTTTGGCCTAATCTTTGGGATTTTCACTAATCCATCACTTAATTTCTCACTTAACACTTTAATTATTTAATTTAGAATTGTGAGGTGTTATACCATCCACTAACTTTACTTGTAACATTGCCAAACAATTAGTCCTTGTATCCCTTCGCCTTTTGACATTGTCAACATCAGCTCTTTTATCATTTAGGTTCTTGATACCTTGCTTCGAGCACACATAATTCCACCTATATGGTTGTTTTGTAATTCTACTCATGTTATGGTATTGCTTACGTATTCCGAACCCCTTGCCTTTTGCATAAGCATTATAAAAAGCGTAAGCTTCTTCTGATGTCTCAAAAATTCTAGTTAAAATAGGGGTCTTGCTTAATTCAGTATCAACATCTCCCACAATCTCATGTGCATTATCTTCCCCGAATTCACCATTTTTGTTTGCCATGATTTCACTAAGATCATCTTCTCCAAATTCATCTGTGTCTTTTTCCAAATCAACAATATCATCTACACATACTAAACTTTCACTCATGTCAATATCATCAATAGTCACAATTTGAGAGTGATCCATCATGAAGAAAAATATTAAATCTGCAAAATATTATAGATCAAGAGTTACCTTGAATTTTTATCACCAAAAGACTCTTGTTCTTCATGCCAATAAAAAATTACCAGTTATTACAAAAAAATACCAGTATACCTGAACAGCAATAAAAATTACCTTTATCACAATTACCAATAAAAAATATTAGTTTTTTTTATCACCTAAAGACCCTTATTCTTCATGCCAATAAAATTTTTACAATATACCTGAATGTCAATCATATGACTTAGAACAATTAGCAAGATAGTATCTCAGATTCCCTTGGAAAGAAGAATATGTACACTTCCACTTGTTTAGGTCAGAATCAGATGATTCCTCTGCTGCAAACAAGAAGCAAAAAAAATAAAAAATAAAAAGATATTTTGTCCCATTATTTTACCTATGACTCTGAAGCAACATGTAAAACACGACTTTAATGTTGGAAGAGTAAAGTGCTCAAGGGAGGCTCAGCATATCGAAGCTGCTATATAATTTTTATTTAAGCATGCAAGTGCCTAAAAAACAGCACAAAAGTTATATTTCTGATGACAGTTGGAAAGCCAAATACAAAATGGATTATAAAGGTCGTGGTTCATAAATCCTAACAAAATAAGTTTATTTTAGCCTCAACTCTTTTAATGCAAAACACCCAACAAAGAAAACAAGATTCAGTGATGAACTTACATATTGGGATTTTGGTGGTGGAGCGGTGGTTGTGGAGCGCGACCATGGTGGAGCGAAACAGTGGTTGTGAGTTCATTTTTCGTAGGAAGAAGAAAGAAAAAATAAAGGGATTTTTTATAAAAAGAGTAAAACGATGTCGTTCTGTGTAACATGAGCGACTTTCTTTTTGCTGTTACATAAGGAACATAAAGCTCTAGAAATAAATAACTCTTTCTTAAAATAGGTTGCAGCAAGTATTTTGTTTTTTTTAATGTATTTTTGATTGATTATTAGAAAACTTCACAGAAATTAATGATCAATTTGTTCAATTAGGTTCATAATATTTATCCATTCTTGATTTCGTGAAATGTATTTACGACAGTGACTTTTGAAGTGATGAATTTGTTATCAAAATTGAAATCAGTTTATATATATATATATATATATATATGGGTATAATATTTATATATATAGGGTAAACATTTCTAAAGCAACTTTAGATAAGCTTATCTACAGCTGCCATTTTTAACTATGTTCTCCCGAGAGAACATAGTTATAACGTTAAAGTTGCTATTTTTTCTCTCTCCTCGGTTACTTTTCAGTACTTTTTTGCAGGCGTGGAGAGAGAGAGAAAAGAGCAACTTTAACGTTATAACTATGTTCTCCTGGGAGAACATAGTTAAAAATGGCAGTTGTAGATAAGCTTATCTAAAGTTGCTGTAGAAATACTTTTGCCATATATATATATAGTGAGGATCATTTTACACCAGTGTAAGTTACACTCTTAATCTTATCCGTTGATCCCACTTATATCTAAGGGCTTAAATTTTTTAGTAATTGAGTCATTGGATACAAGTGGATCAACGGTCAAGATTGAGTGTAAGACTTCTAACCTCTTACACCGGTGTAAGAATATCCTTCCCCGTATATATATATATATATATATATATATATATATATATATATATATATATATATATATATATATATAGGGATATGATCAACTTACACTGGTGTAAGAATGATCAACTTGCAAGCATGTGACACCATTGATCTTTTTGGATCTAGCGGCTCTCAGGTGAGGTGTCAAAATTGAAATTTGACACCGGTGTCAAAGGATCCTACCTATATATATATATATATATATATATATATATATATATATATATATATATATATATATATCTCCACTTAAATCAGTATAAGAATAATAAATCTTACACCAAATGACCAAATTTTAACGATTGATTTTCATATATTTAACGGTCGATATTTATTGAGAATTAATAATTAATTAATGAGTGAGGTCCAATAAATCTTAACCGTTAGATGCACGAAAAATATTTAATGTAAGACTTATTATTATTACACTAGTGTAAGATGATATTGTCCCATATATGTGAAAAATATTTGTTATTAAAAAAATCAATAATGATAATTAAAATATAAATAAACACCACAAGAAGACATTTGTAATATAGTATAATTGTAGAGGTTAATTGATCAAAAATCCATCACTGACGATGTCTATTTGATCCAAAGTTTGCCATTTTTGCTTCAAAAAAAAGTGAAAAATCCCGTGCAATTCTCCTCTACTTGATGAAGGAGAATTGGAACTAATAAGGTTTGGAGCTAATAAGGTTTATATTTCAAAATATAAGAAGAGACAAAGCAATGAGGTAGGATTTAATCTTTAAGCTTTTAATTATAAGAGTTGGTTGGGTTGGGACTTGGGCTTATGTTTACTTTTTTCTTTTCAATCTTCCTAAATAATTTTTTTTTACTTGACCTAAATCACCCACCCCTATGAAATAAAAAAATCTCAAACTTTTGTGTTTGCAAGTGTAGACAATGACAACAATGTGTGTGCGCCATTGTGTTTGGATATGATCAACTTACACTAGTGTATGAATGATAAGTCTTATACCAAATCTTAACCGGTAATTCTCCGTGCATCTAACGATTAAGATTTGGTATAAAACTTCTTATTATTACACTGGGATAAAAATGACTTGCCATATATATATATATATATATATATATATATATATATATATATATATATATATATATATATATATATATATATATATAGGGGCAGGATATTCTTACACCGGTGTAAGAGTTAGAAGTCTTACACTCAATCTTGATCATTGATCCACTTGTATCCAATGACTCACATTACTAAAAAAATTGAGCCCTTTCATATAAGTGGATCAGCGGACAAGATTGAGAGTGTAATACACTGGTGTAAAATGATCCCGACCCATATATATATATATATATATATATAGGGATATGATCAACTTACACTGGTGTAAGAATGATAAATCTTACACCAAATCTTAACCATTGATTTCCATGCATCTAATGGTTGAGATTTATTGGGAATTAAAAATTAATTAATGAGTGAGACCTAATAAATCTTAACCGTTAGATGCAAAAAATCAATGATTAAGATTTGGTGTAAGATTTATTATTCTTACACCGGTGTAAGATGATCCTGCCCTATATATATATATATATATATATATATATATATATATATATATATATATATATGGAACGATCCGTTTACAAACTTTTTTTTACAAATTTTTGCAAATTACATTATGTACTCCCAGAAGTACATAGTGTAAACTAGTATACTTCCGAAAATACTTAGTGTAATTTGGAAAAAAAAAGTTTGTAAACGGATCCTTCATATATATATATATATATATATGGAACGATCCGTTTACAAACTTTTTTTATAAATTTTTGTAAATTACATTATGTACTCCCAGAAGTACGTAGTATAAACTAGTATACTTCTGAAAATACTTAGTGTAATTTGGAAAAAAAAAATTTGTAAACGGATCATATATATATATATATATATATATATATATATATATATATATATATATATATATATATATATATATATAGAGGTACGATCCTTTGACACCGATGTCTCAAATTTGAAATTTGACACCTCATCTGAGAGCCGTTAGATCAAAAAAGATTAATGGTGTCATATGCTTACAAATAAGAGCCGTTGATCTTTATTGATCTAACGACTCTCAGATGAGGTGTCAAATTTGAATTTTGACACCGGTATCAAAGGATCCTAACCATATATATATATATATATATTTGAAGGATACAATTGTCAAATTTTATTATTTCTAAAAGTAACATAAGTCAAAATTTTCTTTTAGATGACACTGATGGTGAATCAAACAAAAAAGATTACATGATATTTACGTGTTGTGCATTTAACTACACAGACATGATATATATAATGAAAGGGTTTATCATCTATCATTTAACATGACTACAAAAAATTTTCTACACACACAACATTTTGTGGGGCCTGCAGCAGAAAAAAAAAACTCCGGCACGCAAAACGAATCTCTATAACATAATACAATCACTTTTTTACAACATAACTCTTATAAAACTCATAATGAAAACCTACACAAATTCTCCTATTCATTAAGATAATATAGTGACATGTATACATATTACTCTTAGTAAATATTAGACAATTAAACTACATAACCTGCCCATAATTGAATCCCATAATCAACTAAAAAATTGTTAATGGGATTAAGAATGGCATAAATGTAACAGATGAAACTACAATTGATCAAAGAAGAAAGTTATAAGCAGCTGAAGCCACGACATATAGACATGAACATGATCAAAAATAATGCTAAGACGATACCAAAAACAATCAATTTGATCTTCATATTTTGAACCCACATCTTCCTTTTCACCTTTGTGCCCTGTGTTCTAAAATCTTGTGCCTACAAGAAGTGACACAAATATGTCAAGTCTTTAATTCAACCGAGTTGGATCATGCCATATTAACACAGAAAAAAAAAAATACCCTTTTTCATCCTTAGTAAATTTCACGATACCTACTTTAGTCCCTAGTAAATAAAAAGACTATTTGTGGTCCCAAAAAAATTCAAAATGGACTCATTTAGTTAAAATCATGGTTCCTCACAAATCCAAAAAAGATCCACATTAGTCCCTCAAAAGAATTAAAATAGATCCACTTTAAATTTCTTAGCAACCACAAATAATCTTTTTTATTTGCTAGGGATTAAAGCGGCTATCATAAAATTTACTAGGACCGAAAATGATATTTATTCAAAAAAAAATTAAAAATAAATAAATAAATCTTTCATGTACTAACCTGTGAACGAAGGTTGTCAGTCTTATCCACTAGCATCTCAATCTTTTCTCCACGGTCAAGAACCTACAATAAAATCAAATATTATAATATATACATGTTATTAAATAATGATGGCAGTAACTCCGTTAAAGAACTATAATCAATTTCATTTGCAAGGGTCTTGCCTTCTCAATGTTTTCCATCATAACACCCTTCACTTCAGAAACTTGAGCCTTCACTTTAGCAAGCTTGCTAATCTCTTCAGGATGATCGACACAATATTGCATTTGCTGCTTTAATTTAGGCCTGCAAATTTTCATAGATAATCACATTTAGCTTTATATTATCAACAATCATATTAAAAGATTTTTATATTGCCACCTAATCACGTTTAAGCATATAATTTAAAATAGAATAAAATTATTTTACACCCATGTAAGTTACTCTCTCAATTTTAGCCGTTGATTTTTGTCAGTCCCAATTACACCCACTTCAAGTTCCAACCGAACGAGATCCTCCATGAAGGCACCGTCATACAATATTCTCACACCCAACTACGATACATACTTAGCAATCATTGTTGTTATTCATTAATTTAATGGTTATAATTTATTATATATATGAGCCCGTTATATATAGGGTGTGTATGACAATTATTCTATTCTCTGGCACTGTTTCTGAAAAGAAACAATTATTTTCTATTTTTGTGCTTTGGGACAGTTTTTAAGAAAAAAATATGTTTGATAACATGTTTTTTTTTCTTTCGAGAATGAGAATTGCGTTTGATAACACATCAAAATAAAATAATAAAAAATAATTCCTATTAATTATAAAAAAAATTGGATCATCACTTTCCTTTATATATGGTGGTGGTGGCGGCGACTTGGTGGTGGTGGCGTGGTGATGGTAATGGAGGTGGTGGTGACGATAGTGGCTGCGGTGGTGGTAATAGTGGCGATGGTGGTGGTGGTGGTGGTGGTGGCGGCGGCGGAGGCCATGGTGGCGGTGGTGATAGTGGTGGCGTGGTAGTAGCGGCAATGGTGGTGGTGGAGATAGTAGTGGCTGCGACGATGGTGGTGGTGGTGGTGATGATGGTGGTAGTGGCGTGGTGATGGCATGGTAGTGGTGTGACGGTAGTGGCTTCGGCGATGGTAGTGGTGGTGATGGTGGCGGTGGCAGTAATGGTGGCGGTAGTGGTGGTGGTGCGGTGGCGACAATGGCTATGACGATGGCGGCGGCGTGGTGACGACATGTTAGTGGTGGTGACAGAGTGGCTTCGACGATGGTAGTGGTGGTTCGAGACGATGGTGGTGATGGTGGCGGTGGTAGTAGTGGCGGTGGTGGGGGAGTGGTGGTGGTGGCGGTGGTGGTGACGGCGGTGATGGTGATGATAGTGGTGATGATGATGGTAGTTGTAGTGATGGTGGTGATGGTGACAGTGGCATGGTGGTAGTGATGGGTGGAGGCGGTGGTGATGGTGGCGGTGGCATAGTAGTGGTGGTGGTGGTGGTGAAGACGGCGGCGACGATGGTGGAGGTGATTGTGTCGGAATGATGGTGGTGGTGGTGATGATGGTTGAGGTGGAGAGCGATTGAGAGAGACAAATGTTTCTCATTTTGTGCCCGGAAACAAAAAAAGAAGAAATTTTTGATTTTTTTTTCTGTTCTCCAACACAAAAATCAAACTGGTTCATCCGGGAACAAAAAAATAAACCAATTTTACCAAACATGTTTTCTATCCATTTCTATTTCCGGGAACAAAAATAAAAAAAAAAATTTCGAGAAGGTTTCATGCACACCCATAAACAGATGAATAACCAAAATTAGGAGTTGAGTTTTTATTTTTTCCACCGATGTAGATTCATCCTACCTCTTTAAAATTTATGACTATGAAATGATTACATAAAAAGTTAAACTCTTCTGTTATAAAAAAAAAAAAAAAAAGTTAAACTCTTCCAACGAAATAGAAAATAAAGTATTGAGTCACATAACTTTAAGAAGAGGATATTCTTACTATTAAAATTTTTCACTACTAACTTACTATCTATCTAATCACCATAAGTTTGATCCAATGGTGATTAGATATGTAATAAGTTGGTAGTCATAATATCCCTCCTCTAAGTTTAAAGAGTGAGAATATTCTAATTACCAAATTTTTTTACTACCAACTTACTACCCATCACATCACCATTGGATCAAAGAGAGAGAATGTTAAAAAAAATTTGAAGAGAGAGAAAATGTTAATTTAATGGTGATTAGATAGGTAGTAAGTTGGTAGTAAAAAATTTGGTAGTAAGAATATCCATCCTCAAGTTTAAAATTAAACCCTTTGGCATCTTATTTTTAAGGGATTTGTGTTTCTTATATTGTAAGAGATAGTTTTATCTCCTATATATATAAAAATGTATGTGACTCTTTTTTTTTTTTTCTTTCTCCATCTCTTATCTTCACATGGTTATATAGGACCCCACACACTTTTATATATGTAGGAGATAAAGAGATAAAATTATCTCTTACACCATAAAAAACATTAATCTTGTTATTTAAAGAATGGTAAAACAAAGTACATTTCCATCAAAAAAATTGATTATAAAATAAGGTACCCAAATTCTTTGTTTAGGCTGCGAGTTGAAGCCGTAGCAGCTTTGCCTCCGGCATATTTTTTGCTGAATTCTTCTTTGATACGCTCTAGAAAAGCAATAGGAATCTGTCTACCAGCGGATTCAACAGCGACCACGCAGTAGGCTACAACATTCAAAAGTAAGCAAATAGTTTATAACAAAATCCATACAAATTGTGAAATTGGTCAATGAAGAATAAGTTGATTAAATTTTATAATCTTTAATTTATCATAAATATGAATACCATCTCCCTTCAAACCGTTCAACAAATAAATAAGAACCATCTTGGACGTTTAGGTGATATGCTCAAAGCAAAACACTTTCCTTTAAATGCTTCTATATAATACATGAATCTCTTAATTGTTTTTTTTTTTTAAATAAAAAAAAAAGTGAAAATAGAGCAAACCCGATGCATAATGTTTCACGACGTAAGATGATAGGGGTGAAAGAGCAACGTTAACGCTAATCGAAGGCTCGCTCTAAAAAATATGAAAATAAAAACTGGAAAAATATTTTTGCACTACAAATTTTATTTTTGAGATTTCAGTAAGCATGAGAAAAATAGTTACCTAAATCAGAGAGGAAGGAATCAGGGAAGGGGCAACCATTTTGTTGCTATAACCTTCATATATAATCCATGTTATAGTTATCAAACATGCAACCCCTCAAATGGAAAAGAAAAAATAAATAAAGAGAGACATATGAAGATCTACATCAAAATACATTCCATGGAATCTAACCAACCATCATAAAGATATAAATGATCAAATGTAATGTAAAATTCAAATATGCATGACTTACTGAAGCCATTTTCAACAAGGTAATTGAAAGTGTGGCCATCACAATTATAGGTGAATCTGTTATTGGAAGAAGGAAGCTTTTGGAGGCATTGAGAGGCAATGGTATTAAAGTTTCCAGAAAACTCAGTGTACTCAGCAAGAATCATGGTGCCACGAGCCACAAAGCTGTAGATCAAAGATTGTTGCCCCATCTTCAAAAACCATTAACCAAAATGAATCTCAAAATGTGGAGAGAATGAAGAGAGGGGCAAGAAAGAATGAAAAAAAATTGCCAAGGAATAGAGAAGAAAATGGTAATTGATTTGCGTTGAAAGAGTTTTTGTTTAGATATGTTCAAGGTTTGTCTCAAGGAACATGCGGAAAGAAGGGGCTTTGCCTTAATATAGCATATTTAGATAAATAGGGAATTATTATTGGTAGCGAAAAATTAGAAGGTAATCACTCCCCTCCATTAATAAGTAGTGTTTTTAAATTTTAAATCATATTCTCACCGAATTAAGCATCGCATATCTTCTTTATATATATATATATATATATATATATATATATATATATATATATATATATATATATATATATATATATATATATATATATATATATATGAGGTAGGATCCTTTGACACCGATGTCAAATTTCAATTTTGACATCTCATCTGAGAGCCGTTAGATAAATAGAATCCTTTGACACCGGTGTTAAATTTCAATTTTAACACCTCATCTGAGAACCGTTAGATAAAAAAAATAATGGTATCACATGCTTGCAAATCAGAATCATTAATTTTTTTTTTATCCAACCTCTATATATTTATTAGCAATTAATGATTAATTAATAAGAGTAAATTCGTAATAAATTATAATCGTTGATTGACGGAAATCAACGGTTAGGATTTGGTGTCAAAGGATCTTGTCCCTCTATATATATATATATATATATATATATATATATATATATATAATTACACGACTCTCACATGATTTGGACTAGTAAATGATTGACGTTAATCATATGAGACTAGTCTCACTCTCACAGTCAAACCATGCAGGAATTGCCAACATACAACAATTGTAAGTCTCGCGTGGCTGGCGTGCGATACTACTGGAAGTCCCGCATGACTGATATACGGAATTAATTATGTTCATATGGCGTGACAATTTAATTATCTTTTGATTTTCGTGCAAATTTTTTTTTTTAATAAATGTAGGGCCACCACTAATTAAGTCATAACATAGAATTCAATTCTCATGTAAATTGAGAAAACCAAATCCCATTAATTAATATAGGGAAAAATATCTATCCTTTTAAAAAATGTAAGTTTATATTCTTTTACATCCTACCCGTTAATTTCCGTTTATCAACGATTATAATCTATTGGGTCAAACTTAATGGGCCAAATTTATTATTAATTAATTAATAATTTTAATCCAATAAATTATAACCGTTGATCGACGGAAATCAACAGTTATGATCTAAAAAGATATAAACTTATATACTTTAAAAGGATAACTTATATACTTTAAAAGGATAGATGTTATTCCCTTAAATATTTCAAAAGTTAATTATTCCAGTAATTAATTAGTTTTTTTCCTTCATATTGATTCATTTAAAATATTGTTATTAAAAAATTCCTGGAAAGTTCCGCCAAAATTGAATCCCGATAAAGGCGCAAGTCCAACAGAAAATGCAAAACTGCTAAGCATGGGAAATAGGAAATCTCGTGTAGTTCCTCAGGTTTCTTTGACAAGTTATTCTTCCCGAAAGTTATTGTATTTTTTTTATATAAGTTTTATAAGAGTTATGTTGTAGAAAAAATGTTTGTGTTATATTATAGAGATTCGTTTTGTGTGCCAAGAGTTTTTTTTTGCTATGGGCCCCGCAAAATGTTGTGAGTGTAAGAAATTTTTTCTGGTCATGTTAAATTATATATGATAAACCCTTCTTTTATATATATATATATATATATATATATATATATATATATATATATATATATATATATATATATAACCTCTACCGTAAGTCAGAAAAACTACATTTTTGGGTCAAGTATTACTTCTAAAAGTGAATTTTAATATATGAGAATAATGACTAGGGATGTGCAAAATAACCAAAATAACTGAATCGAATTGTGAACCGAACCGCATAAAAATAACCAGTTTTTAAAAACCAATTCATGAACCGAACCGATTTTTAAAGAACCGGTTCATGAACCGAACCGGTTTTAAAAACCAATTCAAGAACCTGAACCATATTAAGAACCGACCCATTTTCCGTTCAAACTTGATTGAAGTCTGAAGATAGGGTGCTCTTTGATCATTTCGAAGACTAAAAAACCACTCTTCACTTTCAAATGTTCTCGCATCCCGTCAGTGACTCACTAATATGTTTTCAAAATTAATTTGAATTAAAATATTATTATTTTAAATAAGTTAACTTCACAAAATATGTTTATCAATAAAAATTTCCAAATCTAACTAAATATGATAAAATGTTCTTATATTTTATTATTTTTATTTAATCATCGTTTTTATTAAAACTTTAATGATATTATTAATTGTTTCACATGATAAAATTAAATTAAATATAAATCAATTCTCCAAAGCATTGGGACCGGAACAAGCCTCCAAAACAGGGCTCCAAATCCATTGTACTACCTTGAATGCCATTAAAGCTAAACGTATTTTCATCTTTGTCCTTCAAAACTTGACCAATATCTGTACAGATCCTTATTACCATGATAAAAAAATTGAATGTCCTTCAAAATACTTCCGCCACCTATTTTGTACAGATCCTCGCACAGGGCACCGAACTCGGTGGTGCGGTGAGGTATTTGTCGGTGTACCATGCATTCACCAGCGGGTTCGACGACAGCTCCGTCAACTCGTGTCCTCACCATCCCGTCCACCCTGATGTCCCCGTTCGGTGGAAACAGCTACCCCGATCCACCGTCGCCCATGTGTTCCGGCATCGCGAACAGGTACGAGCAAACCTCCGGGCACTGTTTTGAAGAAGAGTACCTCTTCAAGCCCCTTATTACCCCAGCAAATAAATCGATTTGAAAATAATTCTTTTCCCTTAAAACTGGTTCGTAAACAGTTCCAAACCGGTTCAAAAATGGTTTTAGTTCAGAATTGGTTTTAAACCAGTTTATAATTGGTTCGGGTCGAACCGGTTTTGAACCGGTTTTAAACCAAACCAAACCGGTTCGATTAAAAAAAAAGGTTCGGTTCAAAGAACCAAACCGGTTAAAGTGGTTCGGTTCAATTTTCTATAAAATGTGGTTCGGGTCGACCCATTGCGCATCCCTAATAATGACTGTTAAACCTGCACCCTCTATTTTTGAAAGGGTTTTATGTTTATCATGTAACATAACATAACTTCACTTTCCTACACACATTAAAGAGGTGGGATCCACATGTTTTTCTTTCTTTTTCATCATTCCACTTTCTCTCCCTCTTTTATTGTGTGTGTTGGAAACATAACTTAAGTTATGTAACATAACATTAATAAAACCCTTTTTGAAAACCCAATTAAGTGCCAAGAAATTGGAAACGTGTATTGGCCAGGGCCATTTGTCAGGTTTGATATTAAAAATATTATTTTATATTCCAGATATTGGTAATAATTTATAGCCAAGCTTCTATCATTTTAAAAGTATTGACTTTGTTTCATCAAAAAAAAAAAAAAAATAGTATTGACTTTGTTGAGCAGTTTTTTCAAATCTGGCACATCGTCAAAATTGACATATACAGTATTGATCTTTCTCTTTTTATTTTATTTTATTTTTGTTGAACTTTGATATAATCTGATAAAGGCACCATGCTTTACAGAAAATCATATAGGAAAATGTCTTGTTTTATTATTATTAATTAAAAAATAAAAAAAGGTTTGTGGTGACATATGTGTAATGAAATTAATAGATTTATTAATCTCATGTTGTTAGAGACATCCGATCTCATGTCATAAAGAAAAATATGTGGATTCTTTTCATTTTATTTTTACAAAAGGTGGTCCCCATATGTTTATCTCTATGACATGAGATAAAATGTCTCTAACAACGTGAAGAAATATTTATACTAAAATTAATGGTGTTGACTGATTCATGTAACGACCCACTTTAGGAAAATAAGTGTTGAACTATCTCATTTTAGGAGGTAATTTAAGGTGAACCGAGACCACCATTTTTAGGTGGTCCCTTAGTATAAATAGGAGGGTAAAATTGGAAAAATGGAAAAATAATAAGGGAAAGAGAAAATTAATGTTGTGAGTGGGAGCACCAAAAGATTCAGTGGTCCTGGAGCATATTAAATATTTCCTCATTTTAGAACCATTATCAGAAAGTGAGCACTCATGTGCACAATTTTCCACCTGAAGCAAACCAATTTATGAAAGTAGTTACTCCTTATGATGAATTGACACATCAAAATACCTTATGTGTCGTATCCGACATGAAAGTAGTTACTCCTTATGATGAACTGACACATCAAAATATCTTATGTGTCATATCCGACATCTTCCGACATTCCAACACGCGTTGCAGAGACTCAAAAAGGGTTCAAAAGTTGCGTTGCATATCATTTTTAATTCTAATTATTAGATTCGTTAGATTACAATTACCATTCTATCGAATATAATATAAATATATGAGATATTTTATGTTTAGTTGTAAAATTGATGGATAATATAAGTTTAACTTCATTTTTTATTAAATACTTAATATTAAATATAATATACACTACATAAATTAAAATCATTATGTAATAATAAAACGTGTCCTAACTTGTCAAAATCTAGAATTTTTAGAATAACGTGTTGGCTATGAAGCACCGACACTTCAAAAACTCTAACGTGTCGTGTCCGACACTTCCCGACACTCTCGGACACTCCGACACTCCCTGGCACTCAAACACGCGTTATAGAAATTCAAAAAAAGGTTCAAAGGTTACGTTGCGTTGAGTTTTTAGTTTCAACTATTAGATTCGTTGGATTACGAGTACTATTTTATTGAGTTTAATATAAATATTTGAGATATCTTATGTTTCTTTGCAAAATTTATGAATATTATAAGTTTATATTCATATTTTCGCTAAATTATTGAATATTAAATATAATATATATTACATAAATTAAAAATATTAATTAATATCAAAACGTGTCCTGAAGTGTTGAAATCTAACATTTCTTAGAATTAACGTGTCAGAGTGTCGTGTCGTATCGTGTCACGTGTCACGTGTCAATATCGGTGCTACATAGCGTGTTGGAGTGTCGTGTTGTATCTCGTGTCGGTGTTGGTGCAACATAGGTTACTCCTATGCGTTTTAAGTTTTAGGGTTGTACGATTGGGAGCTCTCACACACTCTCTCTCTTGTCTCGCTTCTGTTATGTGTGTATTACCATTGTATATACCAGGTTAGTTAAAATGCATATAATATAGAAACGCAGCATAATTAAATGCTTAAGGAAGACTTCATATAAAAGTATCACCGCTATCCGCGTAACTAAGTGATTTAAGTTTTTCCTTTTACTTATCTTTACGTATTGCCACACGTAATTCATTTTTCAAATTATTATTATTATTATTATTATTATTATTATTATCATTATTTGTACAGTCTCATACTTGCATAGAATTCTTACACATTTCTGATAATTGTCTTTGACAGTCAAAATACTATCAGAATATAATATCTTGAACTATTCCGAACAGTGTCTAACAGACATCATAATGGCTGTAAACTGGACCAACTGGGATCAAATCCCTCATCTAATAGAATCCCTGAAATACAGAAAAGTCCAGACCACACACACACATATCACATTGTCCATAACAAAGTACTCAAACTGGCTCTGTGCCAAAATACATCCTCATATACATATCGACATTGTAGAATATGATGACCTAAGGCTACATATGCCTCGTACACACTATACATTAGTCATATATACATACATCTCTCCCATAGCAGTATCAATTATACAAATGCATGAACATACATAATGTCAAAACAATAAGTACAGTCATCCTCTATATATAGGGATAGGTTATATTTACAAACTCAAAGTTTACAAACTACATTATGTACTATGGGTAATACATAAACTTTGAGTTTGTAAATATAACCATCCTCATATATATATATATATATATATATATATATATATATATATATATATATATATATATATATATATATATATATCTACATCATCCCAAAATATCCAGTCATCTCTCCAGCATATACGGGATCTCTATCCATGTATCCCCTTCTTACCCTGTGAGTGCTCTTTTGCAGCTGAAGTACCTATAATATATTTCCCACATGGGATAAGATTAACTATCTTAGTAAACTCAGGGTTTTATGGAGTAGTTCTCGACCCACGAGTTCACTTCATGCATGAAATATTAGTATCCGTATGGTATGAAAGCAACATATATCCAGAGACTAATTCATAACAGTTCAATGATAAAAGAATATTCATATCAGTCATCACATAAGCTTCAGTCCGTATACCAGTTCTTTCACTGATCCTACAACCTAGCCCCTAGTGCTTGTCCATTGGCTCTTTCACCAATGATATAACAGTCTATATGAATGCATCATACCATATTACTAACAAACCACTCAATCATCCATTTATAAACCATAACATCCGTAGGAGTCTGGTGGAACAACAAAACAGAGTAAAATTCCTAAACCAAGATTTACCTATAAAATAGCTTTCTTCCAACCTTGCTTGTACGTTAAGAAAGCTATCCAATGTCTTTATAATCGAGATTACCTAATCAAACATGATATAGGTATCAATAACATATCATGTAATAAATATTGACTTACAAGTCAATATCCCAAATTAAACACACTAGCCCTATTCTTATAAAACTAGAACTAGGCTTCCTAAAACTTACTCACTTCTCTTAATTCAAAACCAGTTACATAGACAAGACATCTTTAACCACTATAACATAGTTACTTGCACTTGAAGAAATCTACATGTAAATATGTATATTTTGAAATCTTCAACCAAGTTGGTTAACATAGTCATTAACACTCTTAAGTTGTCAATTCATGCCACCACACAAGTCAAAACTCATTCTTAGACATACACTTAAAATCTTACATATTGACATATTCTCTCTCATATACAAATAATCTTACATATTAATTAACCTACATAACCTTAGGTTCGCTTAGGTTTTCCATACTTTCACCTACATAACATAAACATACACTACAAGAAAAAATGTATACTGCGACGGAATATCTGAGGCGGTCTCGAGAGAACGGCCTCTAAATTATTTTCACAGGCGGTTGTGCAGGCATTTTAGTAAACCGACTAGAAATAAGGATATTACTCAGGCGGTTTCTTTGTAACCGCATGTATTTGTTGAACACGGAGGCGGTCTTTTAGGCGTTTATAAAATTAGCCTGAAAATTATTTAATACACAGGTGGTTATTCAAACCGCCTCAATATATAAAGAATCGAAAAAAATAAAAAAAATAGTGTAAGAGGAATCAAACCTGCACCATCCTCATTGAGAGTCTTCATGAAACCACTGATCCAACTAGAAATCGTAAACAAGTAATGCAATCTTTATTTCTTATTTAACAAGCTTTTCTTTCATTTTCATTAGGCGGGCTTGATTCCCTCCTTGTGAAAAATGAGAGTAACTTTTTCTATCTTTCCTTTCAGTTTCATTAGGGTTTAGGTCCCTTTTTTTTACTTTTTATATCTAACTTTCTCTTGAAACTGAAAGCTCCCTTTTACCGTTTGTAAATTTCTCTCTGCGCTCACCGGTGGTGAAGGACGTCAAGGTCACTGGTGGTGTTCCCACGGTAGCTCTCAAAGGCATTCTCACGGTAGCTCTCAAAGGTCGCGGTACAGACGATGTGTAGAGACTAGAGAATGCTTCGTTTTCATTTAATTGTTTTTTTAAACTTTGAATGTGCCTATTTAAAATGATTTTTACATGTTCAGACACCGGAACTTGCTCGAAGAGTTGCTCGGCTGTGGACAGCAATCAGTTGAACTACTCAGGTGCCCTTTTGCATTCGAAGTCTTCTGCATTTTCTTTCCTTTTTTTCCTTTTTCTCTGCAGTCATAAACTTCTTTTGCATGTTCGATTTTATCCCATACAGACCTTCCACAAGCCCTTTTGTTTTCATATTGCTATTTCCCCGTGTTGTTTTGTTTGAGTACCCGCTTTTTAATTTTTCTTATTTGTTTTCGGGTTTGAGGTCCGAGCCATGGTTTTATTTGAGTTCTCAGTATTTATGAACTGGGGAAATGAAAAAGCGAGCATGGAGGTGTTGTATTTTTTGCCTATTCATGTTGCATTTTTCTGTCAATTGATGTTTTTTCCTATGTATGTTTCTGTGCACCATTTTCTCATTGTTTTCCTTACTATTTGAATACGGATGTGTGTTTATTATTATTTGTTAGGCCTTCTCAGCATTTGATGCTAATAATAAATATTTTCATTCAATTAATTAGATTATGAAAAAAATTATCAAAATAATGCACTGAATTGCGCAAGAGATTTATGAGCGTTCAAGTCATGCAGGGGTGAATCAATGTTTATTATCTGACACATCAAGATATGTGTATGAGATGTGCAAGTTCAAATTGTACATAGGGACATGAGCGACTATTTATTGGCCTAAAATTCTGGGAAAATGTTGAGGTTCAAAGCATTTGCTGAAATATTAATGGGATCAGTTTGCTTTGATTTACCTTCTTATTAAAATATTGAAATGAACCATGATATATATACCTTCTAATTGAGAAATAATATTTTTCTTCTTGAATATGTTGTTTTCAGGTACGTGCAAAGAGGGTGACAGTTTGAAGCCACTTGTGCCAAGGTTGTCTGAACTTCTTTTAATTGAGGTTTGCCTTTTAAACTGTTGTATGTGTATATATATATATATATGTTTTGTCTATTGGGTAATCATGCCATGACAGTTTGTTTCTTTTCTTATTTGTTTCTTATTTGTTTTGGATTATATATTTTATGGAAATAGATCCTTTTATATATAAAATTATGAAGAAGCTTCAATTCCATATTCTAACAATAAGAAAAAAATTTAAAAATTAAAAAAGAATAAGCAAGCTAATATTCAGTTTAAACTCAGAAGAGCTTGTATTTGGAGATAAGTTAATTGGATTGAATAGTTCGAGACTACTTAGCTATGGACGATTTCTCTTTACCAAGTGCACGCTTTTTACGTTTTTTATTACCGAAGCAACTTTATCATGTTCATGACAAACCATATGTAAAATTGATGAATGCTAATGAAGTGGCCAGCCACAAGAGTCTTGATATTTCTTTTTTTGTCTCATAGGTTTTTAGTTTACATTATTTAAAAAATTAAATATTTACTATGTAAACAAAATCTGAATTTCTAATAAAAAAATTAAAGGTGCAAAAATGAAATCTAGCAAAATGATGTATGTTGTTACAGAGACATTTCCACTAGAGTTATTAGTATCATACATGCTTACAGATTTGTAGGTCCAGTGATCCATTAAAACATTAAAATATTCAACACTAGAATCATAACCTTATCGGTTTGCATGTTTAGTGACTCATTAAAAGCATTAGAATATTTCCCCTAGTATACCTAAAAAGCTAACATGTATATGGCATATTAGATAAAAGAATCAAATGGTTATGAAAATTTTCAAAGAGTACATCGAAAAAGCTAACAGAATCATGACAAGCAACATAACCCTATATTGGTCTATCATTCTTTTAAGATAATAATATGAGTTTAAAGAAAACATTGAACTCAAACGAAAAGAGAACCTGAGCGGGGAAGATGCTTGTAGGAATGGCTATTCACAGTGGAAAAATATCACCAAGTGGTGCGCATGACTGTAGCAGCGGCAACAGTAGCACGTTGGTGTTGGAGGCTTCTAAGTTTTTTTCTTTCTTTCCCTTTCTATTAAAGAAATTTTTTTGTTTTAGAAATCTGTTGTCTTCCTAAAAAATCCCTCATTTCTCTCTTGCAGTATTTCTATTCTTTTCCTTTTTTGCACTACCTTTCCCTTATGAGAACTTCCCAACCAACCTAAAAGAAAGCACCTTTTAACAATCAAGGTCTTTGATATTTATATAGTCAAGGGCTGAGTTTTTTATTATTTTCTTTCGCTTCCTAAACACGGTTCCCCTGCTTTCTTATCCTCTACTTGCCTTATTTTTAGAGTGAATGGATAAGTCTTGGATTACAAAACCGCGAAATTCAATTGAGTATGGTGAAGGTGTTAGGAGATTTATTGATTTTGCTTTTCAACATAGTGCAATTGAAGGAAAAATCTTATGCCCTTGCTCGCCTTGTGGTTTTATAAAGTGGTTGTCAAAAGAGACAGTGTATGATCATTTGTTGTGCAAGAAATTCCCTGAAGGATACACATTTTGGTTCTATCATGGAGAGTCAAATGAGGGGTCAACTAGTAATGTTGCTGGCCGAGCTGAGTCACAGGGTGCAGGAGACCAGAATGTTGATGTAGATCCAATGTTGGACATGATCAATGATGCATTTGGCATAAATAGGCAACGTGACAGTGACATACAATTTGGGTCGGATGAAAACATTGCCCAAGGGGGGGAACAAATTATGAAGAAGTAAATCGAGACAAGGAATTTTTTGAATTAGCAAGAGAAGGGGAACAACCATTATATGAAGGGTGTCATAAATATTCAAAGCTTTCCTTTATTGTGAAGTTGTATCATATTAAGTCCTTATGTAAGATGACTGACAAATCCATGACCATGATATTAGAGCTTTTGCATGATGCATTTGAACATGCCAAGATTCCATCTTCATTCTATGAGGAAAAGAAGACTATCACCAAGTTAGGATTGGACTACCAGAAGATAGATGCTTGTCCAAAAAATTATATGTTGTTTTGGGGAGCAGAAGATGAAGATAGACAAATCTGCAAGGTTTGTAATGCATCTAGATGGAAACCACCTGTTAAAGAAGGTGAACGTACATGTTCTCAACAAGGAATAAAGAAGCGTAATGTGGCTGCAAAAGTTGTTCGATACTTTCCCCTTAAACCACACTTGCAAAGATTATTTTTATCAACGAAGACTGCCAAAGATATGAGATGGCATGCAATGCATGGTAACAATGATGGCTTAATGAGACATCCTAGAGACTCTGAAGCATGGAAGAAGTTTGATGAGTTGCACACATCATTTGCTTCAGACCCACGAAATGTGTGACTCGGTTTAGCCACTGATGGTTTTAATCCTTTTGGTAATATGAGTGCTAGTTACAGTATTTGGCCAATCATTTTGATTCCGTATAACACCCCTCCATGGTTGTGTATGAAGTCAACAACTTTTATTATTTCAACTATAATACCTGGTAAAAGAATGCCAGGTAATGACATTGATGTGTTCTTACAACCTTTGATCAAAGAGTTGAAAGAATTATGGCAGGATGGTGTAGATACTTATGACGTTTTCACACGGGAGATGTTCAAATTACATGCATCATTGATGTGGACGATTAGTGATTTTCCTGGCTTAGGAAATCTATCTGGCTGGAACACATACACTGGCCTAGCATGCCCATCATGCAACATGGATTTTGAACCTTGTCGTCTTTATCATAGTAAAAAGTGGTGTTTTATGGGTCATCGACACTTTCTTGGCCAAAGACATAGATTTAGATTGAACAATGTTCGATTTAATGGAAAGCAAGATGTGCGTAATCCTCCAAGGTTGTTGTCTGGTTGTGAAATACTTGAACAAGTTGCAAATATTAATGTCACATTCGGTCGAGCACCCGAAGTTAGTGGAAGAAGAAAAAGAGGACGCGCTAGTGATCGTGATGCACATGGCAACACCCAGCAATGGAAAAAGAAAAGCATTTTTTTGAACTTCCATATTGGAGGCATAATTTATTGCGTCACAATCTTGACATGATGCACATTGAGAAAAATGTGTGTGACAATATCATTTACACATTGCTTAATGATGCCTCTAAGTCAAAAGATCACATGAATGCTCGAAAAGATCTTGTAAGAATGGGTTGTAAGCATAACCTTTGGCCAGATGAGAATGTAAAATATCCTTTAGCAATCTATGCAAGGACTAATCAAGGCAAGAAGATGTTTCTAACAACATTGAGGAATATCAGTGTACCAGATGATTATGCAAGCAACATTTCTAGGTGCATTGATGTCGATTCTATGCGGTTGAATGGAATGTTGAAAAGTCATGATTGTCATATATTGATTGAGCAATTACTGCCATTGGCCACAAGAGTATCATTGCCTGATAATGTTTCAAGCATTTTAATTGAGTTGTGTTCATTCTTCAAACAACTGTGCGACAATGTGTTGAATGTTGAGAAATTGGATTTATTGCAACGTCAAGTAGTGGTCACCCTATGCCATTTGGAAATGTTATTTCCTCCATCATTCTTCACAATCATGGTTCATTTGATTGTTCATCTTGTTGAGGAAGCTAAGCTTGGAGGTCCTGTGCATTATCGATGGATGTATCCTATTGAGAGATACTTAGGACAATTGAAATCATATGTTCGTAATAGAGCTCGACCAGAAGGGTCTATAGCACAAGGTTACCTAATGCAAGAAATTCTTACATTTTGTTCAAGGTACATAGATAATATTGAGACTCGATGGAATCGACCTGGGCGTGTCGATGATGTGCCTAATGATGTGAAAGATAAATCATGCGTGGATGAAATCTTTCCCCGAGTAGGAAAGGCAATCAGTGCATCATCTTATTTCAATCTTACATCAATGCAGGGGTTACAGGCTCATAGACATGTGTTGACGAATTATCCACTTGTTGAACCATGCCTCCAGTAAGTGAACCTCATTGATTTTTTTAAGCATGCTATTGTTATTCATGTTCTAATTTTAGTTATTTATTTAGGGAGTTTCGTAGAGATGTGAAGAGGCAACTAAGAAGGACTAATCGAAGTCAAGCTGAGATGGATAAACGGGTTCATAGAGAGTTTGTTGATTGGTTCTCTAAACGTGTAGGTATTTTATTGCACAAACAAAGGTCAACAATATTTATTCTTCCCGATTAAAATTGCACGGTGCTAACCTTATATGCATTTGTGTTGTAGATTCCTTTAGATATTGAAAATATTAGAGAATCAGACAAAGACATTATGTTTTCCCTTGCTAAAGGTCCTAATTATGAAGCAAGAAGGTTCAGTGCATATAATGTGAACGACTTCAAATTTCGAACATTGGATCTAGACAACAACCTGAAAACACAAAATAATGGGGTTTTTGGAACATTTGACATAAGAAGTTATTCAAGCAGAAGAGATGACCAAATGATATGTGGAGGAGTTCCTTAGTATTGTAAATTGGTGGACATTATTGAGATTAACTACAATAGCTTGTTCACTGTGCCTTTGTTTAAATGTCAATGGGCTGATACGACTACTCATAGAGGGCATAAAAAAGATAAATTGGGTTTTACCCAAATTAACTTTTCAAAATTGATACATACTAGTGAGAAAGAGGATGATGAGCCGTATATCAAAGCTTCTGAAGGTCAGATGGTTTTTTATGTTGATGATGAGAAAGAAAAGGGTTGGAGCATACCTGTCCATGTAAAGCCTCGAGACTTGTATGATATGGGTGAAGATATCATGACCACCACTGACCTATTCCCATCACAGAACTTAGACCAAGTTTTAGTTGTCGACAGATTAGCTTTACAATTATCAAGACCTACCACAGATGATGACACTCCAAATTTGATAGATAATCACAATGAGGATGAAGATTTAGATATATGAATTTTTTGCTTAAGGTTTAGGTTATGTCTACTTATATAGACATGTTGCATATGTTTTAACCGGAAATGTTTTTTTTTGTAAAGTTATGTATGGATTTCTTTATAACATGTGTTATGTTGGTGTGTTATTGTTGCTTAATACTAAATATTTGCAATTCAATTTCTTAATGCGAAAATACTATGAATTTTTTCCACTACACATTAGAATTGGATGATTTGTAAATACTTAAATATATGTTGGCATGTTATATATTGGTCAAATGGATTAGGTAAAATGGCGCGTACAAGGAGATTCACTGCAAGAAAAACTTCAACAACCTCTACAACTCCTACCCTGCAAACACAAAATGTACAAGCGAATGAAAACATAGAAAATGGGGTTGAAAGGGTGGAAACACAGCCACATGAAGTACAAAGCCAAGGAGATCAATTTTCTAATGAATCTGCTGAACAAAATGAAAGCGAACTTCCCTACCGATCCAAGAGGGTGTGCAACAATTATTGGGTGGTTGATGTTATAGGTATACCATATAACACATATATTGACTCTCTTTTTCATGTTTGTCTATGTCATAAATTATTGTCTCACTAACAAAAATCTCATGAATATATGTTATAGATGAACAAAGAACGGTTAACGAGGAAAGATTGAGCATTAGGGATGTTTTGGTACTTGCAGATAACAAGTTTGTGATGGTGCCATGGAGTGAAGAGAAGCAGCCTGTTTCTGATGCTGCTGCATCGTTGAATGGCTTTTTAGGACATCATGCATGTAACACTAATATGTTCCCAATATGTTACGATAGGTGGCCTAATGTACCGCCATTGTATAAGAAGAATGCCTGGGAGAAGACCATAAAGGTATAAATGCTATTTCAATTTCATTTACTAAGGTTAAATTATTGTGAATTGATTTTTTATATTATCCATATTGCAGAAAAAGTTTAATGTTTTTATGGATTACCACTACGAATATTGTATGGGAAGTATGGGAAAGAAATGGAAGGATAATGGATGGAGGCTGTGCAATTATTATTATCATAAAGATCGAAGTTATGAGCAAAATCTTGAGAATTATCCTGATGGTCTGACCAGAGAACAATGAGCTGGTTTTTTGCAATATAAGTTAAGTGATAAAGCCAAGGTAATGATATAAGCATGCATATATTTTCTTAATTTGGTTTACTTCACCTCATTTTAAATAAGCCTTGCTGGACAATGCAAAAATACAGTGAGATAAATACTAGAAATAGAGCAAAGCAGACCATTATGCATACACTTGGATCAAAAAGCTATGCAAGGACAAAATACAACCTGGTATTTATGTTAATTACAACTTTTTTTATATCTATTTCTGATTTATGGATTGAACTAACATTTACTATACTGACATTGCTTTAGGAACAAAAACATGGACACACATTTAGTAGGGGGGAGATGTGGACCATTGGGCATACAAAAAGGGATGGCAATTTTATTTGTGAAGAAGCTAGAGAAAAGAATGTATGTATTTTGTTGGTGAATTAGGAAGCTATAGTAAATTTGTTAAATTAAATTTTTTTATGTTTTATTGTAGGACCAATTACAAGTGGAGATAGATGAGACAAGTTCTGAAGATGATGCATTTGAGACAGTGTTTGGGAAGGAGCACCCGGGGCAAGATAGAGGAATGGGGTATGGAGTGGTTATAACTCAAATGCGTAAGTCATGTGCCTCTGGCAAGTGTGATTTTTCTGTGTTAAAATTGACAAGAATAGAGTCATAAGAGAGTAATTTAAATACATATTTGCTAATTATATTGATTCTTTGTATGTCAATAATATTCACCTTTTAATTGTATTTTTACAGGAAAAATAAGTGAAGAATTATAAAAAGCCTGTTAATGCAATTCTACACGCGTGCAACACACTACAAGTTCCAGAAGCATGGCGCGGACTGGCACCAGCGCGAACCCGCGCCAGTTTACGAACTTTGCAGCGAAGTCAATAAAGTGGCGCTAAGTAGCACCAAAGTGAAAAGATGAAGTTGTCCAGCGCCAACTTTGGCAATTCTCCACGCCATCTTGCGCCAAGGAAAATGAAAAAGTGATTTTTTGGTGGCGCCATTTTGATGCCAAGTGGCGCCACTTTACGTAGAAGTTGTTCCGACTTTTTGCAATCAGGCAGTGGCGCGGCGCAACTTGCGCCAAATCGGCGCTAATTGACGTCGGTTTGCGGGATGGATGTTCCGTGTTTCTGAGGGGAATTTTTGGAAAAAATATATTATAAAATAGCCCTTTTTACAGAATTAGGGCAGACAGACTTTTTCAGATCCAAGGAAAAAGAGAACACAGACACTGAGAGGCAGATCTGGAGATTGGAGGAGAGAGTACTGGAGTTGTTCTTCGTTCTTCATCTCCTAGTATTTCTTTATCTTTTATTTTAATTTTATGTTGAATTTTAGATCAGCGATCATGATGTTGATCGGCTATATCATTTTTATTGTAGTCAGGGTCACGATCCATATGTGAACCCTTGATACGAAGGATTGATTTGTGGTTTTTGGTTTATATAATTATCTTTATTTTTACTCTGTGCGAATTTTATATTCCCTTTGTTAGAGTTGATCAATCTGATAGTTGGGGATATTCTGAGTATCAAAACCCTAGATAGGAATATTGGGGTTTTGATCTCGAAAGGGGGTAAGATAACAATCTGTATGAGTGCTAGGAATAGACGTGTATATGATTGCAGATGCTTAAATTATCGCGCCCATTGCTTGATTCCATGAGAAACATTGCAAGGAATTGGGGTTTCTCATGGGATTAAAGGGTTAACCCTACAAGGAATTGAGGGTTAACTATTAACTCTTTTTAGAGGATAATTTATCTGAGTGATTATATAAATAATTATTGTAAATCAATCCGGAGTAAAAAGCGGGGATCATTTGGTGAATGAACCCTGGCTACAATGCTTTTCTCATCTTCTTTACAAATCAATTTTCAATTTTATTGTTTTATTTTTCAATCTAAAAATACAAAAATAAGTCTTTTATTTTCAAAACTCAATTTCCATCAAATTGACAATATTTGTCAAAACCCTATTTGAAGACTTCCATTCTTTAAGAAAAAGTTTAATTGATATTAGATCCTAATCCCTGTGGAGACGAACTTTATTTATCACTTTATTACTTGTGCGATCGGTATACTTGCCGGAGAGCATCAAGTTTTTGGTGCCGTTGCCGGGGATTGGCGTTTCTGATATCATATAATCTTGATTTTAAGATTGGATTTGTGAATATTTGTGAATATTTTCTTCAATTATTTATTTTTATTTTTATTTGAACAGTGCTACTGATCTCTTTTCTGAAGTTGTATGCGAGGTACTCTCCCAGAATCTCCACTTAATTTGGAGATCACTAGAGCAGAAAAGAGGAACAGAAAAATTGCTCGGAAAAAGCTTGCATTCAACGAGTTGGAAATTCTGTTCGAAGAAGCACAAACAATGGCTGGGAACAATGACGAAGTGGACAATCCACTCATGGATACAATCCTTACACTAGCATTCAACAGACCAAATTCAAGCATTGTTCACCCAGAAGTGGGGAACAACCATTGGGAGCTCAAGTCTGCCAATATTCAGTTGGTAGAGCGTGCTCAGTTTGGTGGAGAGGCTGATGAGGACCCTCACAGGTTCATTGACAGATTTCTGATGATCTCTGACTCCACTAAACACCCCCAGGTGTCCAATGATGCAGTCAGGCTGAGACTGTTTCCCTTTGCTCTTAAAGGGAAGGCTTTGAATTGGTTGGAAAGGCAGCCAGCAAGAAGTATTTCGTCATGGGAGAGTCTATCAAATAAATTCTTTGCTTAGTTCTTTTCCATGGAGAGGTTTAACCAGATGGTGAATGATATCACCAATTTCACCCAGGCCTAGGGTGAAACGATGTGTGCAGCCTGGAACCGCTTCAAAGGATCTAATGAGGAGATGTCCTCATTACCAGCAAGACCAAACTTGGCTGAAGCAGACTAACACATA